>JAHLJT010004567.1:158445741-158623414 GCA_031308135.1 Acheta domesticus
GAGCCCTGCCTGAAAACAAACAAATTATTGTTACCGTGCCACTTCACGGGTAAGTCACGATTGACCCCGAGCAGTCGGTAGTCCACAATGGCGCCTGAAAACCGGTTCTACTCGCGTTATTTAAGAAATGTGGCCCTGAGCAAATGTAACCAAACATTGAAAGTCACAGTGTGAGTAAAATCAAGTTTGAAAGATAATCACCGTATTAAAAAACAAATGTTTGTAGTGTATTGGTTATTAGATGTAGGTATAGTAATTAAAAACGGGCAATCAGTTATGAAAGTAATGTGGAAGGGAAAATGTATAAGTGGGGGAATATACATATTGTGTTGATGTAGTATAATGGTATAACAAAGTAGAGTGAAAACAATTTGTAAGACAGGGGCAAGAATTTATGTTGTGGGTGGGAATAACTTTAATACATGTGCATGGGCAGAAATATGTGTAGCAAGTGTAAAGATATAATAATACTTAGTAGATCACAAAAAGTTACACTAATACAGTGTGTATGTGTAAGTGATCATTGGGAAATACAATTAATAAGTCTTGTATTAACAACGACAGATGGAAAATGTTAGAATACATAGCAGTTTTGTGAAAACAGAAAAGATTGAATAATATAGTGGGTACGGGTAGTGGTTTATTGTTCATATGGAGTAAAATTAAATGTTGTTGAGGGAAAGTATAGAGCAAATGTAGAAAATTTACATACAATAGTAATTGTGAAGGTAAATATTATTTTGTTTAATTGTGTAATTAGTCAATTTAGAAAACAGTGTGTAGCATAACCATTATATATGTGTAAAAGAAATACAGTGTGTATTATTTTAATATCTGTGGGAATAAATACGTGTGCAAATGACAATATAGATTAAAGTCAAGGGAAAATAATTCAATGTTAAGGAAAATAAGTTGTATCGTTGAAATTTTGTGGGTAAGATTATGAAGTAACAAATTGTATGTTTATGTATTACTGTGAGGGAAGTGCTAGGAGTGTGTGAATTTGATTGTGAATTATTATAGCAGTTTTGCAGAGTGTTGAGGGTATTGATGTTATTATTTTCAGGAACTTACTAGAAGGGTTATTTGCAGTATTTGATACATGTGATGTGTTTATGAAAGAGTATTTGGGTATTGAATTATGTGCATAGTTGATGTTAGAACTTAATTATAAAGAGTGTGTATTTGATATTATAGGCAGTAATCGTGTAATAAGAATTGGGTCGATCACATAGTAGATTATGCAATGTGGTCTTCATGCAAAAGTTAAAACGAACAGTGAATATAGTGAATGTTCAGAATCATTGCTAAGGCATTGTTGTAGTACAATTACTTGGGGGATCAGATTAGTAGAATTGCGAATAATTACAGCATTAGTGAGAGTGTAGATAAGCTAGTGTAGTAGCATGCTGGTACGGAAACTTTTACAGTAGATGGACAAAATGAGTGAACGCTACGAAGTAATTGGGGCGGAAGTTTAGTTGGCGGTAGCAAGATGGAGGCTCAGAAAGCGACGTTAGAGCGGGAGGAAAAGATAGAGCGTGGAGGAGACGCGGATGAAGAATAGGTGGAAGTACATCCCTGGAAAATGGGGATACCGGATTCGGAAGCAAATTGTACGACTCGTAGGGCGACTGTTTTACCGAAGAAGTACAAGTCACATCAACACCGATGAACCAGGCAGCAGGGAACCCAAATCGGGAGGATCGAACAAATATTTTCCACAGACATATTACAAACGATATTGAAGGCAATGGCACGATCAAAAAAGGGATATGATGAAAACACTAGATAGTAAGATTGGGGAATTGAGTGGGCAAATAATGACAGAACAGAAAGCCCGCAGCAAAGGCGATTGAAGAAAAAATGAGAAATCGGCGGAACAGGGCAAAAAAGACGAACAAAAAGATTGAAGAACTGAATGGAAAAATTGAAGAAACAGGATAGGAGAGCTGAAGAACGGTATAACAAGTTACGAGACGAGATTAGAGGACAAGTAGAATCTCTCGATCAACGAGTCGAAATAACAAAAGAATGAAGTGTCTAAACTTGCGAAACGAGTGGAAGCCCAAGATCAGTGGATTTTAGAGAAATTTCGGAACAGAAAGGGGGAACTGAAGTCTCTGATAAGCCAAATAAGCGGAGAATTGGAAACTCAGTTACATCACCAAGTAAATAGTCAGATTGCCGTACAGGACAAGAAAATCCAGGGGGTACAAGGTCAATTTCGAGAGGAGATCCGAACAGTGGAGAGCAAAATGGCGGATATCCAGACTCAAGTCAAGAACGAGGTGCATAGGAGGAAGAAGACACCAAGAACGATTCAGCAATCGATCCAAAGAAATAAAAGGGAAACATCCGAATATGCGAAGAAAAGACATCCTTCCTTGCAGTCCGATGTGGAACTAATTAAAGAATGTCGGATAATGCCAATCATCACGGGTGGAATACCAACGTTCACGCCCCCAAAGTCACTAAAGTTTTCGGGAGATGGTCAAGTAAACCCATGTGCATTCATGCGAGCAGCAGAACGACATCTAGCCGTGATCAACACATCGGAAAGATGCAAGGTCCAATTCCTATACCTGATGCTGGATGGAAATGCACGAACGTGGGCTGACACATTCGATGCATTTCCGGAGACATTGAAGGAATTTCAAGACGGTTTACGAGCGGTACTGGAACGACGAGATTCAAATGAATGTAAAGTTAAATCTGATGAATGGGTATTATAACCAGTCGATGGGAACCATGCGGGAATACGCAACGCAACGCGTTGGAGATTGTAAAACACTACGCCCTCCAATGAATGATCAAGAAAATCATATGTCTATTGACGCGCCAGTTTCTGTGTCGATCCAAAACAATTTACGAAGTGCGAACCACACCAATCTAGAAAGTTTCATGAACGCACTAGGAGGGTATGACCTAACTTTTGCTAATGCCCCGAAGAACAAGAGGGAAGAAATGTGAACACCCTGAGCATGGAGCCAGCCAGTAGACAAGGGAACGGTGGTGGAGCAGACAACCAGTGGATACGACATGAGACAGGAAGTCGGGGGCAATCGGAACAGAATAATCAAAGACCGCAATGGAGAGGACAAGACCCAAACCGTCGAGAAGAAGAGAGAGGAACGAACCAAGGGACGCCCAATCAATCAGCACGGCCTGGCCCAAGTGGAGGACAGGGAACATCTTTAAACAGATAGAGTCCGTGATGACAGGCGACCCCATTACGGACACAGGAAGGAAGAACTGAAATGTGGTCCCTATCAACACGATTCGGGTCGGTATCTTATGAATCACAACCGTGGCAGAGGAAGAAAAGTTCGGAAGTTCGCATGAGAAAATGTCCCACGATCAAAATAGAATGTGAGGGGGTGGTAACAGAAGCACTGGTCGACACTGGTTGTACTACAACAGTGGTATCAGAAGAATTTTATAATGAATTAATTGCGAAAGGAAAGCAAGTAATGTGCTTGCCCATGAATAGGGCATTCGTGATAGGAGCAACTCAAAAGAAGTCAAGCCCTATTACGAAACAAATCATGTTTAAAGCTGAAATCGGCGACCAGGCGTACGAGATAGTAGCTCTAGTCGTGAAGAATTTATTATATCCAACGATCATAGGGACAGACTTTTTATCTGAACAACGGGCGATTATTGACCTCGACCGCAAAGTGATAGAACTAGGATACCAAAGAATCGAGATGGATATGGGGAAGGAAGAGGAATTTGAAGCATGTACGGGCGTATTATCGGAAGAGGGAATAGAAGAAAAACTACGACAACAAGTCAACCAGGCAGAAGCACTGGAAGATCAGCAGAGATCCAGACTGTTAGAAATATAATAGAAAACAAGAAAGTATTCAGAAGAATCGAGAGCCAATCAAGGGGTTTGAATTCCGTATTCAACTTACGGACTACACTCCATTCAAGCAACGGAATTACCAATACCAGTCGCACTGAGACAACAAGTAGCGGAGTTATTAGCATCTATGGTGAACGATGGTATCATTAAGAAGAAAAAACATCGTACACGAATCCTATGGTAATCGTGAAAAAGAAGGACGGAGGATTACGGTTATGTTTAGACGCTCGGAGACTAAATGCAGTGACACTACCATTTAGGGATGCACCACATCAGTAGAAGAAGCACTACAGAGATTTGGGGAAGCATCATTTTCTCGAGCACCGACTTCAGCAAGGCCTACTGGCAGATGAAGGTGGCCGAAGAAGACCAGAATATACTGGATTTTCATTTGAAGGGGATATGCTACGTATTTTGTAGAGTACCGTTTGGTTTACGAAACAGCGTGGAGCAGCAACTGATTCGATGTGTAGACAAACATTATACACCAGGAAGGATGCCGTAACCGAGTAACGACATATGGTGAGAACGATATTGTCGTGCAGGCAGGATCCCATCGATCAACCATTTTCCAAGAATTTCCAAGAACTGTTCCAGATTTTACAAGAAAATAATTTGGTGCAAGCTGGGCGATGAAAGGAAGGCAAAACGTGAAGAAGAAAGTATATGAATTTAGTGAGGGGCAGACAGTACTATTACGCGTGCCTAAAGTTTCTAATCCAAAATTAAAATTATACGCGAAGTTTTTCCCCGCTATATGAGGGACCATATATCATCGACCAAATAGTAAACACCAATGTTGCCAAACTAGTCAATGAAAGCCAAGAAGTAGTGGGACACTACAATTTCTACAATCTGAGACCATGTCCATCAAACAAGGAGAGTTAAGACTACATCGGCGGAGACCCATGTGGTGGAGGGGAGAGTCATCGCACCCCAAGTGTCAAGTTAGTAAAACCAATGTAAGTCCTTGAATTTTGCGGAGAAAATCCAAATAAAAGGGGGGAAGGGGGGTAATGAAACGCACCGCGCCTCTAAATAGAAACGCGATACATTTCAACTTAAACTACCAGAGAACATACAAACGGCGCGAGAATAACTAGGCAGCATGGCAACACGGAGGGGAAGGGGGGCGTCACGTGGAGCGTGAGACACGAGGGGAGGACAGCGAGAAGTCGGTTGAGAAGGGGAGACGAGCGGAAGCCACGCTAGCGGACGGAGGTGGTGCGCGAGCGGTGCGAGTTATTTGGGGAAAAGTACCCCTAAGTGCTGAATAACTTAATAGACTTGCATAGTATTACATTTCGGACCGTTAAAGAAGTGTGATGCAGACCGAACAGCATTGGGAAGTCAACGGATAGAGTGTATGGTAAACCGAAGAGTGTGAAAACCCGCCTGTAGCGTGAGCACATGCATCGCGAACGTAGGTTTTGGGAAAGATAGATGTGTAGTGCACAAGACAGTGACTGAACCAGTGATCATTTGTGAGACCGATCAAGCAGTGTCTGACGGGTTTTCAGTGTATAGGAACTTTCCATAATGAAACTGTATGATGACGCGTGAGGAGAACAAGAACACGTGGGTATAGGTTACCGATATTTCACCGGTGATTCAGAGAGTAATATAGTGTAACGTGTTTAGCATAATCAGTTACAACCCAAATCTGGAGTTCAGACTGTCAGGACAAGCATAAGTTAATTAGATGCACTAGTGTAGAAGATACGCGTGGAGCAGCGCGAGGGGCGAACACTTGCCTACTCATCTCCGGCTGGGGGCCGAACGGCTCCGGGACCACGCGACGGGAGCCGAAGCCGCCGCCACCATCGGCGCCGGGCCCCAACGAAGCGACGTGACTCAGGTGGTAACAGGTATGATGCTAGCATTGAAGGTATTAAGTTTTGGTACCAAAACATAGTAATCATTGCATAGGGGATCAGTGTTCGAAAGTGTAATAGTGATATTAGATGAATAAACATCAAACTGTCGTTGTATAATAAACTGTATGTATTTATTGTACCCCGAACATCCCAGGGTCCACATTCGCGAAAAAGATCCCGAGCCTGCCTGAAACAAACAAATTTATTGTACCGTGCCACTTCACGGGTAAGTCACGATTGACCCCGAGCAGTCGGTACGTCACAATATATATATATATATATATATATATATGTATATATATAACTATAACTATATAATATATAACTATATATATATTTATATATATATATATTTCCGGGTTTTGAAATGTTTTACATTTTTTCCGGTTTCCTAATAATTACACAATTAACATTTCCATATTAACAACAACAATAATGATATAATTAATAATACAAATTTTAATAATTTACTTAATTAATTTCTTCCATTGTTCTCTATTGTAGCTTTCATCTTCGTTTATACCTTTTTCTTTCAATACATTTACAATTTCTTGTTTCCATGATACAGGTGGTCTTCCACGTTTCCTTTTTCCACTTGGTTCCCAATAAAACACTAATTTGGGTAATCTCCATTCTTCCATTCTTTTTATGTGTCCAAACCAGTTTAGCCGTTTTTTATTTATATATTCTATGATCGAATGTGATATATTCATATTTTTCCTAATAATTTCATTTCGAATTTTGTCCTTTCTTGAAATTCTTGAAGATCGTCTCCAATAATCCATTTCAGTTGCCAATAATCTTTGTTTTAACTGTGAATTTAAAGTCCAAACTTCTGAACCATAAGTCAAGACACTTCTAATTATCGTTTTAAATATTTTAATTTTCGTCTCTTTTTTGATACGTTTATCCCATAAAATACTATTTAAAATTGAAATCGTTCTTTTTCCTGAATTTATTTTTGACCGAATTTCTGTAAACCGTTTTCCATGATTTGTAATTTTAATTCCCTAGTACTTATATTCCTTTGTGTGTATAATTAGTTACAAATATTAAAAAAAACAACTGAGGCGGATCTCATGTTCTGAAGGAGGAAAAACATCTCCACCTCCCTGTATATAATATGTTCTCTTCTTAGAGAACTTTAAGCCTGAGTAGTTAACTTCTGGAGGAGAAATCTAGCGGCCGGCTGCTCTGATCGGCAGTTTTCCGTAGTTACTCCGAACAACATCAGGTGAATGCTAGAGCAGTTCCATTACAAATGGTCCACGGTTCGCTCGCAAACCTTTCCTTCCTCTTCCTCGTCCTATCCTCACCCCTTACACACACACTAAAATGCGCTTCCCTGCCACACACGCCGGTTGGGATATTAGAGCTTGTCCCGGCTGGGGTAGTGCCCCAGTGGTGGGACATATCTGGCTGGGAAAAACTCGCTAGCCAAAGACCGACACCGGATCTCACCATCCAGCGGAGATCACCTCCACCTCTCGAAGAAAAAAAGATGCATTGCACATACGGGACTAATGACCTTTACAGTTGACACGCCCGCAATCACTAACAATCAATCAATTAATCTCAGCATTTAATGCGCCTAGGATCAATATTTACTCACTCACATCATTCCAATATCAAATAAATCGCATGAAAGGCAACATATGTGTCTTTGGAGATTTTTGCACTTTAAGATCCAAAGTGACAAATTATGTGATGTCCTGAAGCAAGGACTTACACCATGTGTAACTTGGTTTGTAATTTTTTGTGGGTGGGGATATATACAAAATGTATTAAATTAAATAAATATGATTATTTAAAAGTCATGTGTCATTAGTTATTTATAATTAGGCTTCTGACATAATTTGAGCTATTTTGTTTTCAAATAATTATCTTTTGCTGTATACAGAATAATGTTTCTTACACAAACATAGTTTTATTTTCGTCGTAATGAAATTTAAACTCCGAAATAGGAGAGGAGTTATTATGTAGATGAGATTTCATAAATTTACTTCCATCCCCTTTCCTATCCCTTAAAGTGAAATTTACCTGTGTGCTGTGTAGGTTTTTCACGAATGCAAATGTTTACAGTTGCCCGTAGCAACTCGTGATGGTAGCAACGATGTACGTAGCAAACACGTAGGGTGGAGCATGGCGAGGCCAGGAGGGGCAAGATGAGGCAGACTGGACTTGCTGGTCGGGGAAGAACTACTTGGGACCGGTCGTCTTGCGGTGTGGACGTGGCGTAGCATGGCGCGGCGTTGCGTCACGTGGCTTGGTGAAGAGTGAAGTGACGGGATGGGGCGGGCGAGACGTAGTAGTGCGGAATGTGACGAGGCGGGGTGGGGTGGGGCGGGGTGGGGCGGGGTGGGGAATGGCGGGGCGGTGCGTAGCAGAGTGGGGTGTAGCATATCCGTGCGGGGCGTGAAAGAGCGTGGCGGGGGTGGCATGGCGTGGTGGAGCTGAGTGGCGGGGATTTGGAGAGGCGTTGCAGGGCGGGTGTGGCGCGGCATGGCTTGGCGTGGCTGGGCGTGTCGGAGCGAGTCGGGAGCTGGCGAGTGGTGGGATTGGTTGGACGGGGTGTGGTGTGGAGGGGCAGGGAGGGCCTGGCGGGACGTGGCGTGGTGAGGGTTGGCGGAGTGGTAGATGGCAGGGACAGGACAGGGCAGGATAGGATAGGGCAGGTCAGGGCAGGACGGAGCTGCACAGAGCAGGACAGGACAGGGTAGGGCAGGATAGAACAGGACAGGGTAGGCGGGACAGGGCATGGCAGGAGAGGACAGTACAGGTCAGGACATTACAGGGTAGGACAGGATAGGACAGGACAGGACAGGACAGGGCAGGGCAGGCAGGGCAGGGCAGGGCAGGGCAGGGCAGGGCAGGGCAGGGCAGGGCAGGCAGGGCAGGGCAGGCAGAGCAGAGCAGAGCACAACAGACCAGGGCAGAGCAGGCAGAGCAGGGCAGGGCAGGGCAGAGCAGGGCAAGACAGGGCAGGAATTCTCTAAAGAAAATATTTCTTTTCCTGCTCAGAATTTTTTATAAATAAAATAAAATCCAAGCTACCCGAAGTACTACAGCTAGTTATCACAAAAATTCACAAATAATACATACTTTTCAACACACCTCAATTGCTTAAATATATTTAAACCCTGTACAATTTCAAGAGAAGCCGTGCCCCCTCCCTGCAATCCCACCACTGGCGTGCCATCGGGCCGCAGCGCCGCGAGCGTTCGTGGGCCTGGCGAAGAAGCACGCAATTGCCATGCGGGCGCTCGATCGCAGCGGCGGGCTGCATAACGAAGGCCGCAATTAGAGAATTCCCGCTGACAAGCAAGCGTCGCGTCGCGCGTGGCCCAGGGCGCTGAAACTGATGAGCAATTCGCGGCGCACACGGCACGCGCTGCCACGCCCACCCGCCCCACCTGCCGCCCCGGGCGACGCCGATCGCCGGCCGCGCACTCGCCTCGCAGAGCGCTGCCTCTGCGCCCGCACCCGGGGGGGGGGGGGGTAGGGGTGATTGAAATGGAAAGTGGCGCGAAAACAACACGTTTTCTGTACGTTGCAATCAAAATGCCTGCACTGCAGTCTTTGTTTCTCTTTATTATATTATTATTATTATTATTATTATTATTATTATTATTCTCTAAATCGCGACTAAAGATGCTACGTGTCGGCTGAATATAAAATCTACTCTAGGTTGCAACCAGTACCTAAGGAGTAGATCTAGGGACTGTCGGTGCCTCTACAATACTTTGCGCAAAATGTGGGCTGTTCCAAATAAAGCGATTTCTTCCACTTCCCAGTCTTTTGAATTACCTGGGAGTTTAGACAAGTTCTTACACAAATTTTGCGGAACAAATCCCAGAGCTCCGATAACTATCGGGACGACCTGTGCTTTTACACCCCACATTCGGCAGATCTCAATTTCCTAAACTCTTGTATTTAAGACGTTTCTCTGCCTCCTTGATAACGACGTTTTGATCGCAAGTACAGCAACATCGACAAGTAAACACGATTTGTTCTCCAAATCCCGGATGACTATATCCGGTTTGCCGCTATCGTGCGATCAGTTTGAATTTGTTGGTCGTACAATATCGTACAAAATTCAACAGACGTCACCGGTTTCGGTGAGTGTTCGTACCACTTGGGGCATGTGCTCGGAACTTCGAGGGCGGTACAGATCTGCCAGTGGAGGTAGCTACACACCCTGTCGTGTCTTTTCAAGTATTCGGTCTTTGCTAGGATTGAACAAGCTGAGACAATATGATCAATGGTTTCTACGTGTTCCTGACAAATGCGGCAAATTATTATTATTATTATTATTATTATTATTATTATTATTATTATTATTATTATCTTCATCATCTTTTTTTTTGTCAGTCAAACTGGGCATAAGGTATGTCTTTTGGTGCCGTAGAACTAGATTCTGCTCTTATAAAAAGGAATTCACCCTATCCTACTTGAGCTTACTGTAAATCCTTCGAACAATGTGGCGAGTCTGAAGTAAGAAATCCTTGTGTCCAACAGTTTGCAGTTTTGTGGGTAATTCCAAATTTTTCAAATCCTTTTTGAAAATTTTCGACATCACTCCTTCCGATGACATCACCAAGCTCCTCGTGTTTCCTGATCTTCTCTAATTCAGTTTTCCTGATGTTACTGGGTCAAAGGAACTGCAATATCAATTTTAGCGGCTATTTTTTTTTTGGTTTTATCAATGAGGAGGATGTCAGGCCTGTTATAACAGCACTGTTTTGTCCCGTATTGTACCGTAAATTACTGTCCCGTATACGTACGTTCATACGGAGCGTAGTAATAGGGAAAGTAGTATACGAATACGTAGTATAGGGAAAGTTATGTAATGCCGCGGAAAATCGATTTCGAGATTTCAACGGAAATACACGTTTTGGGATCCCCTGATACCGAAAAAGTGGTCTTTTCAAAACGTCCGTCCGTCCGTCTGTGAACAACATTAGCGCATAAACCAAACGTGCGATTTCTTCCAAAATGGATATTCCCCGGTCGAACTGCGTCCACTCAAGGCACCTCAATTTTGAAAAACATTCCTTAAAATTTGAGGGTACTTTACATGAAGCCCCCCGGAAATGTTCAAAATTTTCTCAAATGCGGCTCCAAATTCTTTTCTTTAAATTTCTTATAAATTAGCTTAAGAGTAACTAACTTCGAAAACTGCGAAAGTTAGAATTTTTTCGGCGTCTTCCGGAACTCTTTCGGAACTACGAAATTAAGATAGATTTTCCTTCAAATAAAATTTGTTATAAAAAGTGAGTTCTTTTATTAAGGTCATGTACATTTTCTTGAAAATTTTAGTAGTTTTTGCGCAATATTACACGCAATATTTGAAATTTTAAAAAATTACATAAACCAGATTTTCTCAATAACAGCTCCAAATATTTTTTAAAACTTTTTTAAGGGATAGTGCTAAATGTGCTTTATGAGATGACATTAACACCATATTGCTCTATTCTTTTGTTTCTTCAAAAATTACAAAAATGTAATTTTGTTTACTTGTCTCTCACGTAGTTACTATTTGCACTAACGCCGATTTGTTCACATTATTATATTAATGACTACATGTTCTTTAAATAATGTCAAATAAAGTTTCTCGAATATTGAATAGTTTTCTGTGAAAAGTAGCTCAAAATTGCGCATTTTCAGAAACGCTCAAACGCCATTTTCTCAAAATTTTTGTTCAAAGTTTTCGGATGGATAGTGCTAATTGCACTCTAGCGTAGCGTAAAGTTAATTTTGTGGTATTTTTTTGTTTTCTAAAAAATTACAAAAATGTTATTTTTTGAAAAGTTCTCTCATTCTGTTAAAATGCTACATTACCAGCAATTTCTAAACAGTATTGAATTTGTGAGTTGAAGTGCTTTAAATGACTTCAAATTAAGTTTTATCGAAAACTGAAAACTTTTCTGTGAAAAAGTGCTTCAAATTTCACATATACAGTAGCGCTTAAACGCCATTTTCTCGAAAAACGGCTCCAAATGTTTCACAAAAATTGCTATTTAGGGCAAGGTTTAACTGTTTTTTTAATGTTCTCAAAATAATATTTTTGTTCCAATATTAGGAAACCGAAAAATTAATAAAATGTCAAAAAATGTAGTTTGAGCGGCGGATAGATAGCAGAGAAGGTCCTGGCAAAATTTCCTGCATTCCCTGCAAAATTTCAGGTTTTCTGACAGTGAGTCTCAGATTTTTTTCATATTTTATTACATTAATCTACTAATGATGAACAGTTAAAAGACAATTTATGGAATTAATATCTTCAGCAGTTTAGCAACAATTACGGGTTAAACATGGACGATGACACAATGTACTCAATAATGATAATAATTATGACGTTCATAAAATGAATAAAACTTTAAAAACGGGCACACTATTTTGAAGATAAATGATCATATTTTAAGCAGTTGATAATATATTAAGGATTGAGACATTTGTTTATAATAAAAAATGCTAATAAATTAAACAAATACATTTTTCTTCAAAATTAATATTTTCTTTTCTTTCATATTTTACACACTGCAGGAAGAACCAATAAATAACCATTCTGCAAACTGTCGCGATGGAATCTTAAAAAACTGCGTAAGTTATTAAATAAAAAGTATACGTGCATTTTGCTCTTAAGGTTGAAAGTCGCGTGCCTTTGTCCAGCGAGGGGTGACGCAAGGTCGTAGGCAGGCACCGCCAAGTTCATTCCCTAGGGATATCCATCGATGCCTTCGAAGGGATCCTGACACCAGTTTACAGGCTTAGTTTTCGCGTGTTACTAGTTCAGTGATACATCGTGATAGAAAATGCCAATGATTGTGAATACGTTTAACAGGCTTTGGTGCTGCAATCCATTCGGACTCGAGAAGCACAAAAGTCGGGTGGGTAAGAGAAAGATTACAGAGGCGATGCGGAAGAAAATATCGAATTAAGTGGTAGGTGAAGCAATATGCGATGTGTCGTCACAAAATATCCAAAATGCCCAATGCAGATCTTAGTGACTCAACTGAAACAGTGAAGTGAAAACGTCAAGTGAAGAGGAGTACGTAGCCCCAGGAGTTGCAGAGGAAGCCACTATCAGTAATGTAAACATTTTGTATCCTCTGGGTCAATCAGCTTTGTCATTGCGAAAACAAACCCAAGAGATATCGTACGCAAGGAGAAAGGTGAGTGCCGTAAATAAAGCAGTTTCTGAATTATTTCATGTGAGTACAGAAAGCAATGATGGAGAAGAAATGTTGACACAATTCAAAGAAAAATTTTCAAACGTGAAAACAGCTAATGAGAAATACATGATTTTAACGTGTTTACCAAAAAGTTGGAGTGAACAAAAAATAATGGTCGAATTTGGGGTATCTCTTCATGTAGCTCCTACGGCAAAATTAACACCTAGAGAAGTAGTTTTGCGAAATCCACCATCGCGCGGCGGAGGAAAACTGTAACGCCGAGCGCTGACGAGGAGCGCTGTGGCGCGGCGGCTCTAGCAGCTGAGACGAGTTCGTTAATGGAGCGCCAGTAAGATACTTTTATTCATAACTTTAAAACCATTCTAGATTCCATGATGAAATTTAGAGAGTAGCTTGAAAGTAGTTTCAGCAATTTTTCTTCCAAAATTCAAGAATTTAAAAATATTATATTTCCATTTATTGCATTTTTTAGAATTTGTTTACTTCCTAATTGTTAAAGACTCACGGTAAAAAAATATCTTTAGCGTAAAATTATCCTTTACATTTCTTCTACAAATGGTGTCACTTTCATATTTTTTGCTTGTTTGCATATTATCGGAAAAAAATCATAACGGAATGTCTACAGACTGCTAACCTAATATTTCAAGTGCCCATTGTTGCTAAACAATGGATGATGAGACAAAAATATTGTACCTGGTTCATGCAGGTATCATAATAAGTAAGGTGGCAAAATATTTTCAAATTCTGAGATGTAGTGTCAGATTTCCTACTTTTTGCATGGAATGACCCTTCTATTTCCAAACAAAAGCTGGTAAAATATTTTAGTGGATACAGTGAAAGGGATTTACTACGTGAAAACATTCACTAGATTTCATGGTCGTTTAAATATCTCCCACATATCTTTTAAGCATATTTATAATAATATTTAATTAGTACGTATCTCAGACGTGTAACTGTAATAATATCAAATATTTAATTTGATGTATGTTTAAATTATAGTAAATTTAAAAGTGTACTATGACTCATTTTCAAGAATACTTATATTGTTTATTAAGAAGGAATAACACACAGGTAGTTTATATAATACGTTTCGTAATATACTTGCCATTTTGAAAATCGTTTACCAACGAAACTGTAAACTTATTAGGAGGTTTTTTACTTATTATGCAAGCCAAATAACAATCCATCGCGACATGCTTTTGAAATCATCGAAGTAAAACTGCTATCGGTATTTTGTAAATAATTGAAACAAGTCACTGATTTAAATGATTTTCATTTAAATACTGTGTTAAAATCATCAGCATTCTATAAAAAGGGACAGAATTCGCCGAAATAGCAAATACTGAGAATAAATGTTTGGAACAATTAATGATTCAGAGCAATCCTCTACTAAACACGGGGAATAGTATCGTTGGTTGAGGGACCAGGTTAACATAATTAAATCGTTCTAAAAATCTGTATCATGCATTTGTCAAACTTTTAAATACTGAGATAGGCTTTGACACATTAACGATCATAGAGCTACAAGTCCTCATGTTTATGAACTCGGATACATTTGATGCGTTTGCTCAAAACAGCAAGCCTTTAACATTTTTGAAAATGCAAAGTAATAAAAAATACAAACATAAAGTGAAATGTTTGGGATCATTAGATTTCATTTATTTTAAGAATGAATACTTTTCGTACAATAATTCTTTTCAAAAATATATTACGAACAAATATGTTATGATAAAATTAAATCTGCTTATTTAAATATAATTTAAAATAAAAGTCTTTGTTTTTATAAAATCATGACGTTTGTAATCCTAATCATTTGCTTTTGAAAGTTTATGAAGCCGATATATACAACGCAGCAATACCAGTATTGTCTTGTACTCACCGATTCAATTCCTATTTCGTGTTCCTTCTCCTGTTCGTTCAGCGCCTGACTGCACGATCACCGCCTTTAACAACATCTCGTCCTTTCTTACCGGCGTCCCCGGGCTTTTTATTGTGAGGAGAGGTGGCACGTGACCTTCACAGAAGCCTCTCACTGCGCAAATGAACGCATATTTTACTCTCTCGTCATTCATTGCACATCGTATGTTTCTCTCTCTCTCTCTCTTTCTGTGCTGCCCTTTCTGTCTGTCTGCCTCTGTTTTCATTGATGGTTAATCCCAGTGGATGGGGGGATTTCTTCTGACATTGGCGGACTCTCAGTGCAGCCGGAAACTTTCGAGGTCGTGGGAGGGTCGGCAGAATTTGCGCGCTGACCGCGCGCCGCGGAGCTGGAAAGCGCGAAGTTGGCCATTTCTTCCGAGCAGAGCGACTGACGATGGGGTCGGCAAGACGCAAAGTGAGACTCTAGGACATTTATACTTTACGGAATGAATGTTATCCTGCGTACATGGAAAGAAGGAAGTAGGGAGGCACCCCGCTCGCCGCCACTTGTGATAGTGCGGGTGACCATAGGGTCGGCAAGATGAAAAGTAATACGCTGATTGGTGCTGTGTGGAATACGTTTCGGCCTATCACGAGTAATATTCTGATGCTACTAGGCTTAAGCGTTACCAGGAAAGGAAGTAACTCTTATAATTCATAAAAGGCTACATTGTGAAACAACGATATAGTTTGCATATCATTTTGTTGCTTGCTTCCTACAAACAAGCGAAAAATCTTTCTTAAAATTAATCAACAGCGGGCATTTGTGGATATTTGTATCTCTCAAAGACTCTCACGATTTTACATTTTTTGCATTCTGTCAAGAAAATAAACTCTCACAGCTGTACATTGACCCAAATATTGACATAACTTTTGCTGCTTGCTAACGAAGAAGCAAAACGTTTGCTGACGCTATTAAGCGACACAAGCATGCTCTATTAGGCGATATTACTGGCACTATTAGGTTATGCTGGCTGCTTTAACTGATGAGCGAGCCAACCGACCGACGGTCTTTAGACATACTGACTCTGAGACCCAGTACTCTACTTGTGCCGGTAGGTTTTTGGAGTGCTAGCGCGCGGTAGCGCGAAATGTCGAAATCTGGGAATGATCTTCCGAGATGACTAACCGCAACAACTGCTGCAAATACAGTGTCTCTGATTGGCAGATTCGAGAGTTTGAATCCTGACGGTGGCGGATTTTTAACTAACTAGCTACAATTCACCGTCTGGAAGAGAATTATATTAGCCGGCTACTCTGGTATTTGCCCGGTCAATATCAGGAGAATTCCGCAGCAGTACCGTAGCAAACGTGCCATGGACCATGTCCGATTTTCCCTTCATCCTTGTCATTTCCGTTCCCTTTATAAGCATATTAAGAAACCCGGCAGACGTTGTTCTCCCTTCGTCTCCCTCTTTCCCTTTTCTCACTGTCTCTCCCTCCCTTACCCTGTACCTGTCTGTCTGCCTCTCTCTGTCTCTCGCAATCGCAGATTCTGCACATCTAGGAGTAGATGAGGTAATATCGGGAAACGCCGGATCAGCAAAAATGTAATAGAATGTTCAAGAAGGTTTCATCCTCTAGATTACGATGTGAGAAACGTTTCTTTGAGGCCTTCGGCCTCAAAATGTTAGTTTTTAAGGCATAGAACGCATTGTTTAGGAGTTATTTAACGATATAGATTCCAAAGTCGGCCGAAAGTGTTGCGGGTTGCATTTGACGTAAATATTAGTTTTGTTCTACAGCGCCATATAGTGGAGTTAAAACAAATTCAACAGCACATAAACCTTCTAGATGAAAAACGGAGAGGTTCCAACTTCTTATATATATCCAGTTTTATAAATATAGACAATCACATACATTACACTACCACACCCCAGGCGGAAGACCAGACTGGGAATTATAGCTTGTCCAGGTTGAGGTGGAGCCCTGGCAGAGATAATTAGAGAGAAAATCCTCGCAAGCTGACGACCAGATTAACGTCGGGTCCCACTTGAAGAGGGGAAACGAAAACTGACACCTCCCAAGACATGACAAACTGTATTTAAGTGAGTAATGAGTCATTACTAATTACCACAGCAGCCGACGTGCTCAAAATTGGAAATTAGGAGTCAGTCTTAGAGGTTAGGCCATAATTATGGTAACGTCTTGAAATTCCATTTTGACATGTATTAGTTTTTGAGGTTTTTTTTAATAATGTGTCCTAGTATCAACTTCCACAGTATCGTTTATAATTATTTTCCAAAGTTTTCTTGAAATTCGTTGACTAGTTTAGTAAGAAAATGAAACAAAAACAAACGAATTGTGTCATTAGGATACACTGGGAGCGGAATTCTTTGAGTACCTTCTAATGGATCTGTTCATTTCATATTCGGACTCGTGAAAACCTGCTTTAGATTTTTTTCTATGATGGTTAAGGTTTCCATGTGATTATAACATAAAATTTTACCTGCCGAACTAACTGGAAGTCTCTAAAACAAGAATGGTACACCCAATTATCTACGCAGGTTTTGGGCTTGAAATTTCAGTTTCTACAACCCTGCTCTGCTTTCAGATTAGATACACCGTTTAGTGACACAGGCGAACTGTGATCAATTGCCTTCTGAGGACTGTCCGTTCAAATCCACACGTCACTTGAATGAATAGCGGAATTATTGTCTACCGAAATTAATATTGTGAAGAACCTTTTGATTTGGAAGCTAGCATTTCGTATATGAATCATATATGTTCTTAAGTATTAATGAATGAAAATCAATTGCAGATGATCTAGCGCGATTGGCCATTCTCTTGTGACATACGCATGCATTTTAGTAAATTTTTAATTGTTGTTTCGAAAATTCTGAAAATGTCGTAGTGTGTTACCAAAACGCAACTCACTCAAAATTGGTGTGTAGTTTAAAAATTTATTTTTATTTTCCTTCGAGGCATAAGTAGTTAGAATACAGTGAATACTCTTTTGTTTGTTGTGTAATACTCTTATGTTTGTTTATATTCTAAGTGAAGTTGTGAAGTTTACAAGACCATTTCTAAACCAGTTTTAATACTCTGATAACCATATAAAATTTCTGACAAAATTATAAAAATGTATTTATTCTTTTTTGTATTTTTTCCGGGTTTACAGTTTTACCTGTACTCATTTCTGTTATAGAGAGGACTGAAACTTTGTCTACTCCCTATTAAGATCAAAAAGAATGGGAAAACTCCTTCCCCATTTTTATCTAAAAAAATTGACACCCCTACATCAACACCAAGCAAGTATATATTACATGGAACAAAAACCTCTTTAGTTAATTTTTCAGGGCCGTTGTTACCACCATCATCTTTACAATAAGCCAATGCTACCACCATCATCTTTACAATATGCTAGCGCTACATTAGTGTCTCATATTGAAGGTGAATTTTATTTCTGAAAGCCAAACTGGTCATTTGGAGAGGTACCCATGAGAAAAAAAACTTTAAAAATATCATGCATTTTCAGTGATTGTCGAAACACTGTGATAAAGATACAAGTTACCACTCGAACCCATTTAAACACAAACTCTGCCCTCCCTTATTCACTGTAGCGCATCTGAGCCTTACTTTGAAAAGACACACAAGCTGTGAGCGCTACGTTAACAAGTTTCTGCATGGCTTCTCACAGAACTTTTCAACTCGAAACTACCGTCCCACTCGTATCTATGGAATCATGAGCTTCTCTGTAGAGGGATCGATGTCGTGAGAAAAAGGAAAGGTCTTTGTCTGGTTCTTTTTCATCTTGATTATTCTGTCCCGAAGTAATATAGACGGCTGCGGAAGCTCATGGTTGCGTTCTAGGCCCAGGGCTTAGGCATCTTGTAAATGGTGATGCTCTAGTCTTTACTCGGCAGTGGTTAGACGAAGAGCAAAAAACACCGATCAGAGATGTTGCCTCGCTTAATCACCGGGTGCTGCCTATTTCTCGCCAATACCGGTGCTGGTACTCTTATAAAAGACAATATAAGCTTGTCTTTTCTAAACTAGCAAAAAAATAAGCTGATTTTGAGATTTTTCTGACATTTTATACGTTGATACATTTTTATCTGGAATTTTTCAAAATGATACACTCGTCTTGAAATGACACCTATGCAATCCGCAATGCGTCCAGACATTGCAGAGCAATGGTGAGGGTTGGATAGCAGAGAATCGGCATGAGGGTGGACGTGGGCGGAGCGTGGGCGGAGCGGGACAGGGTGGAGGAGGGGAGAGGCGCGGGCGGGGCGTGGGCGGGGCGAGGGCGAGGCGAGGGGAGGATGTGGAAGGGGTGTGGGCAGAGCAGAGGAGGAGCGTGGGAAGGGCGGGACGTGGGCGGGGAATGGGCAAGGGATGGGCGCAGGCGGGGCATGGGCGAGGAATGGGCGTGGGCGGGGCATGGGCGGGAAGTGGGGGGATGTTGTCAGGGTGTGGGCGGGGCGTGGGTGAAGAGAAAGGAGCGGGAGTGGAGTGGTGAAGAGCGGGGGAGAGGCGTGGGCGGTTGTGGGCAGAGAAGAGGAGGAGCGTGGGAAGGGCGGGACGTGGGCGGGGAATGGGCAAGGGATGCGCGCAGGCGGGGCATGGGCGAGGAATGGGCGTGGGCGGGGCATGGGCGGGAAGTGGGGGGATGTTGTCAGGGTGTGGGCGGGGCGTGGGTGAAGAGCGGGGGAGAGGCGTGGGCGGTTGTGGGCAGAGCAGGGGAGGAGCGTGGGAAGAGCATGACATAGGAAGGGGGGGAGTGGGCGGGGAATGGGCGAGGCGTGTGCAGGAAGTAGTTGGGGCCTGGGCGGAGCGGGAGAGAAGCATGGGCGGGGTGTGGACTGGGCAAGGGCGGGGCGTCAGAGGGCGGGGGTAGGACAGGGTGAGACGGGGAGGGACGGGTTCAGAGAAAGAGCGAGAGGGGAAATTGAGTGTAGGTGCGGTGAACATAGAGGGTGGGGGTGGCTGGCGGGTGGTGAGCGGAGGCAAGTAGGGTGCAGAGTTGCGAGAATGAAAAGAAAATTACTTCCACTTTACGCGACAAACAGTACTCAGCCCCTTTTCTTATTAATTAATAGTTGTGATAACACTCAGGTGTTGATAAGTCATTTTAGCTGGAAAAATACAGTAATCAAAATAATTAACCAATTCATTTAAACTGTTCTGGGAGGCCAAGAATCAGCTTCTTGTGCTGAGTCGTTAACGTTTACATGAAAGCCTTGAATGCATATTTCATAATGAACATTTAATACCATGATGAACATTATAATATACATTACGCTACCTGTGTAGCAAACGCGTGAAGCGCATTCGTTTTAATGAACATGGAAATTCATTAGTAATTTTGAATGAAATTATCATCTTAAAGCAGATAGATTAATTCATAGAAGGAAAAAGTTCGTAACTTCTTAGCATTGAATTGAAATTACATAAAAAATGTGAATGACCTTTTAAATACTGTTTAAGCTTACAACAAAAAATGAATACTAATATTTAAACTAGAAAAATTAAATTTGGAAATGCGCGAGATGACATTATAATTACACTTGTGTGAGTTTTTCATGATGCTAATATGATTTGGAGTACACTTAAGATATCTCCAGGCTATAATAAATTTGAAGAGGTCACGGCAGAAACATGTTACGAGTAACTAAAAATACTCTGAAAATTGTGTTCGCAAGTGCCAGTAACTTTTCAGTTTCAAGTCTGTCAACTAATGTAATTAAGAAATACTTTATTAAAAATAACTTATTCAAATCTGTTTAAACTGATCTATACTTCCGTTCTCCATAAATGTCAGAACTATTTAACCATTTTTCTCTAAAGTAATAAAATATGAATAATTAAGACCCATGCCATGACTTGATTTGATAGTCGTACAAGTTTAATTTAAAAATAATTTACAGAGAATAACTTATATAGTAAGTAGATACAATTAAATTTACGAATAATTGATTAGTTGGATGGTTCTGTATTTACCTTTTCTGGAGAAATACCAAAATGAAGAAACGAGTTATAAATATGCATGAAGTATAATTCCTTTTACTCCAGAAATGAGACTGCAACAGAGGAGAATATCATCGATATTACTACGTGAAAATTCTCTCGTCTAGAAATATATTTTCTAATGAATTGGAGGCACAGGTGAAATAGTAGTTATCTTTAGTGTGGAAAACGTGCGGTGCTTTTCCTAAACGACAATTTATTGCTATTGAAAACTATCTTGTATGTGAGTTTGTAGTTTTCGCCCTCCCGCAAATCACGTTTGAATATATTAATATAACTTAAAAATAGAAAAGGAAAATCTCGCAATGAGGACGTTTTTACTTGTTCTTCATTGTAATAAGGTAAAAATGTTTCATACCTTCGTAACTACAAGCAGTATTCTTCATATAATATTTGATACCTAATTCAGCAAAATTGTTATTGAATTATGATTAGCTTTGCTGTAATGCAAATAAGAAAGAAAATATTCCTCATTTTTAGAAATGGTACTATATTACCTTACCGATTTAGAACTTGAAACGATGTGCTTTGTATAAATTACTCTAATTTGGTCTAGTTATTCAAATGTGATATAAATACAGTAATGTAGAATGATAAAAAACAGAGAAAAATCTCCCTTAATATGAATTTCACTGAGCATTATCTACGTAATTTCTTGCTGATAGTACATGTTGAAATATGAATTACAATGGAATGCACTATTATACAACATGCCAGAGCTATGTGTCGAAAGAATGGCATGCGGACTTGCAAGCGAGAAAACTACTACAGAGTGAACTGTTTTCCTTATGAGCTCTCGCCTTGTGCATGACTTCTGGCGGTACGACCTCTTTAACCCGTGAGCCTTTAACACGGGGTACGATCTCTGCTTGCTGGCTTAAGCATATTTCTCTTAGGGCAATTTCGATCGACTTTAGGAAAAAAAATAAACATACAAATTACAAACAATCTTAAACTTCACATTTCTGATCAAACATTCGAGGACACTACTTTACACGTGCTGTTCGAAAATTGTATGGTTTTGTGATGAAAACGTTCCGGGTGGGTATCGCATGTTCTGAAGTGCTACCCAGTCAGGCACTCGTGGACCAGAATATGCATACGCCCTGAAAGAGAGAGAACATAGAATAGAGACCAAAGACGGTAGTCAATTACACTCTAATGGCCTAAGTGTAAAAACTAAATATTCAATTATGTCTAACAGCATGATACAAGACAAAAATAATTCTGTACTACTCCCAGAAATGGAGTGAATAAGCACTCACGACTCACATGAACCGTCGTAGTCCTTCACTTTCTAAAACTTTGTAAAACCTTACTGAAATGTTTAAATACAAATATTGAAAGGCAAGAACAAGGAGATAGGTATATCCTCTCAGCAGTGCAGCGAGAAAACACTCGCGGACCGCAGGACGCGGTGTGCCGAGAAGGTGAAACAAATTTGGAAGTGATGAAATAATATTCCAGTTAATGCTAAAAAGGGGTCCACACGCTCAGTAAATACGAATCTTTGGCCACCTCAATTCTACCGTCTAGGAAAGCTTGAGTGTTTGCGTTCACTGGTAGAAGATGAAGTTGTCTCAAATGAAAGTAGTCGCTTCTTTATTTTCTCACTGGCAGAATTTAGCTCAGAGGCAGCTAGCTGTTTCTACAACGACACAGATCTGGAAGTCCTAGAGTCTAATTCTGTTGGTGAAGGAATTAGATATAAAACTAGCTCTTAACTGGTCCTTGGGACCCCAGGATATCATAAACTCAAGTTAATAACTAAAAGCACCGATAATTAGATTTTTTTTTTTAATTTATTACTTCTCGTCCGACAATATTGTCTTTCGAGGGTTTTAAGATACAGAAATATAAATAGCTTGTTAGGATATGGTCATCCTTAAGTCACGGTTGGTTTCCTTACTATAATAATGGGGTTTTGATTACAGATCTTATTTTAAAGGATGATGTAATGGAGGATGGGAATATGGAAGCTGTCGGTTTACGGAGGTTTGAATTTATCTTTAGGGAATCTAGATAGGATTCGAGGGCTGTTGTAATTCCTTCCTAGGTTGAATATGGCTGAGCATGGAGCATTTGGGAGGTTATTGAAGAAATTGCTGGCAAGCTTATTTACAGTCTCCTTGAAATCAGGAATGTCTAGTTCCCGTCTGATTTGATGGTTGGGAATGAACCATGGCGCGTTGAGGTTTGTTCTTAGATACTTATTTGTAGTCTACTAAGTCTATCGATAGTGCTTGATGCTGCGCCTCCCCATATTGGGCATGCGTATGTCATTGTAGGCAATATGACTTGTTTAAATACTAATAGACTGCATTCTAGTCTAAGAGGAGTGCGGCGATTTATAATCGATGATAAATTAAATATTTTACATTTAGTTTTGTCTATGACAGCATTTACTTGGGGTTTCCATGTGAGTCTTTTATCTAAGAGAACTCCGAAGTATTTTATCGGGGATGTTGACCAAGGGATTATAGTACCTTGGATTGCGACTTCAGGCGGATTTTTGGGCCGGCGGAGAGTGAAGATTTTGCAGTTGCTCTTACTTGGATTAATTCTAATTCTCCAATTTTGCGTCCATTCGACATAGTTATTGATGCTTTCTTGTAGGTGATCTTTAGCCACTAGTATGTCATAGTTTGTAGCATATATTGCTATATCATCAGCATATTGTGCTATCTTTGCGTCTCCTTCCGATGGGATGTCGTAGCAGTATATGTTAAATAACGTAGGGGAAAGAGCTGATCCTTGCGGAACGCCTGCGTTGATTTGAAATGAGCTAGATGTTGCATTGTTGATTCGAACTATAAATTCTCTGTTGGAGATGAAGCTTGTTAAGATTTTGATTAGATAATTCGGAGTACCCAGAACATTTAATTTATACTCAAGGCCTCTATGCCATACTTTATCATAAGCATGGCTCATATCTAAGAAGGCAGAAGTTGTGTGTTCTTTACGGTGGAAGCCGTGAGCTATACCTTCCGTTAATCTTAGTAATTGGTGCGAGGTTGAATGATTAGGCTTGAAACCGAATTGAAAGGATGGAATTGCTTTTGAGGTTATAAGGAAGTGGTTGAGCCTGTTTAGAATTAACTTTTCAAAAATTTTAGAAAGGGTGGGGAGAAGGCTTATGGGACGGTAATTTTCAGCGACTTTAGGATCTTTGTGAGGTTAAGTACCGGTAGGACTACTGCCTTCTTCCACTTTCCGGGGAAGTAATTGAGACGTAGAGCAGCGTTGAAGATCGCTGTTATAGCTGTAATTACTTTTTTATCTAACATTTTGATGCTTAGGTTGCTGATGCCATCTATACCTGGGGATTTTCTGACTTTCAGGTGTTTAATTATATTTAAGGTTTCCGAAGGTGATATGAATTTAGTTGCTGCATCAACTGTGGTTTTCTCTTGTTTTAAGTAGTCCTCTATTTGCCTGTTGAATGCGAGGTTTTGTAACTGAGTGGGGTTGGAAAGTATTTTCCAGAAGTCGGGCAATTGCGTTTGCCTTCTCTTCGTCTGAGGAAAGCCAATGAGGATCCTGATTTTAATGGAGGAATTGTGGCTTTGGTTCGTAACAGTCGTTTTAACCGTACACCATAAATGTCTTGAGTTCGGATGTATTTCAGATAAATAAGTTTTATAGTTATTATATCTAAAATGGTCAAGTCGTTGCTTAATTATCCTTGTGAGTTTGTTCAGTTTCTGTTTGATGTCCTTTCTTCTTGTAATCTGCCAGTATCTTCTCAGGTTATTTTTAGATTTAATTAAGTTTAATATTTTAAACGGGATAGGTTTTGGTTTAAAGGTGGGCAGCATTATCGTTGATTGTTTTACCGCTGAAATTATGGATTTGGTGAGATTGTCAATCTCAGTATCAATTTCTTGGGAGTTTGAGAGGTTTTGAGGAAATTTATAGTTGGTACTCATCAGGTTGGAGAATTTATCCCAGTTTGTAATACCTCTATGGATTGAACCAGAATTTAAGGACATCTGTGGAGAAAGTGATATGATCACCGGACTGTGGTCGGAGTCTAGTTCTGGTATAACACTCTGATGAAGCGGGAAGTTTATATTCTTTGTCAGGGTGATATCGAGAATGTCTGGGATGATATTTGTGTTTGAAGGATATCTTGTTGGTTCATTGGGACCAGTTATTTCCACGTTGTTGGAAACTGCAAAATCATATAGTTTTTTGCCTTGAAATGTCGTAGTGTTACATCCCCATACGCTGTTTTTACAATTTAAATTCCCCATTAGGATGGTGGGATGATTATTTTTGAAAATTTCGTGAAGAGCGTTTTGAGGAAACGCCTTGTTCGGAGGTTTGTAGGCAGCTATGATTTGGACGGGATGATTGTTTAATTAATTTTAACTCCAACAGATTCTAAGTTGGCTGAGGAAGGAGTGGGGATTTGTTCTTGTTTAACTTGCTTATTAATTAATATAGCTACTCCCCCTGAAGCTCCATGAGGTGATAATCTATCGAAGCGATAGCACTGGAACCCTGGAATGTTAAATCTTTCACCAGGGATTAAGTGAGTTTCCGAGATGCAGGCAATAATGACATTGTGCTGACGTAAGAAAATTCTGAATGTGTTTTCTTGGCGTTTAAGGCCGTTTGCATTCCAGTTGAGGATATTGCCTTTTCCGAGATTTTTATCCATTGTAAGACATTGTTCTCACCATTCCCTCAACCATTTTTTGTATTTGAGGAACTATAGCTGTTACAACTTGTGAAACTATATTGGAGATAATACTTGACCAATCTAATGGTGGTGCCCTACTTGAAGATTGGATTGCTTCACGATAAGAGCGACGAGGGAGAGATGGGAAACCTCTTTTATAATTTTGAGGGTCATTTATGTTAGGGGCCATTTTGGGGGATATATGACTATTTGAATTATTGGAACGTTCTTTAGGAGAGGGCATTGTCTTCTCTTTGACGTATGTTTTATAGTATTTACAGCCGCGGTAATTAGCGGCATGGTATTCATTACAGTTAACACATTGGGGGAGAGAATCTCTAGTTCTTCCACAATCTTTATAGTGGTGATTACCTACACATTTCACACATCTCGGAGGGAAACCGCAGTTGGCTTGAGAATGGCCGTACCTTTGACATTTTTTGCACATTACTATTCTAGCATTAAATCTTTGCTCTACTCTAATTACACTATACAAAAATTTGTTAAGGGCGAAAATTTTTCTTGCTTCACTATTGTTGGTTAGTTCTACAGCACAAATGTGAATGGGTTTTCTCTCTTTGTTGTATAATCGACTAACTTTTGTAACAGGAAATTTAAGCCGTAAAAGTTCGGCCTCGATGGCTTCCTCGGAGTAGCTAGTGGGAATATCTTTGATGACAACTGACAAAGGTTTAACCGTAGGGTCCCTGAAAGAGTAATAAGCGATATTTTCTTCATCGCAAAAACTTCTATAATTTCTAAAGTCTTCTATGTCACTAAACATCACTTTCACTGAGTTCTTAACGTTTTTGGTAGAGAAATCTTTTTGAGCAATATTTTTTATGTCTTGAATCATTTTTTCAAAGTTGTCAACTTCATGGACAAATATTGGGGGGATTTTGATGATGTTTTGTTCTGGTTCACTTAATACGACTGTCTCGCGCACTGGAGACTCGATAGCAGAGTTTTCCAGGGCTTTATACCGGGAAGATACTGGCACGTTGTATTGGATTTTACTTTCTTCCGAATGGTATATTTTACGTTTTTTACTGTCAGCACCAAAATTTGAATGCACTTCACTTACTTGTTTTGATTGCTGTAGCTGTAGTTGATCTGAGGAGATACCTTGACCCTGGGCAAAGGTGTCCATGGCGACGGGGGCCTCGCCACTCAGTTGAGGGTTGGGGAGAACGGCTGCCAACGGCTGTGGTAGCTTGTTGTGTCAGTTGCCATTGCTGGTGTTGAAGCTCGGCCAGTTGTTGTTGGAGGCAGTTTTGTTGTTGAATTAACTGCTCTATTTGCATATTACGCGCTAGTTGTTTCTTCGGTAGCGGCAGGGTTGGGTATGGTCGACATGTTGCGTAGTTGCGATGGCCGAAGCCGTCGCGTACTACGAAACTGCTTGCTCTGTTGATTTTAGTTTCACTGACCACTTGCGAAGCACTATTTAAATCAACACTTTTAAACAATTTGTTGCATAGAAAAGTGAGGCACACTGAGAATAGTATACTGGTAGTCTAAACCGTTATCACAGAAAGCGAAACCTTAGCTGATAAGCCTGCGGGACAACGTTCGCGGAGCGATGTTGACCGTGCCGTGGTCGGCGAAGGAATGGTGACCGATAATTAGATTGTGATTCCTTGTATTCCTCGGCCAAGGTCCCCAACAGATGATCGTGTATGCTTTCTGTGTAAAATAACAAGGTAAATGCATTTTATTGTTTATTACGTCTGTGTGGACCCCACCAGACAAGGAGAGTCAGTAAATTTCAATATTATATTTTTTCACTTTTGTACCTAATGTACGCCTCTCTTGATTTGTTTTTCTGTGCATCGTTCTGTTGTTCTCTTATCCACAATGCATCATGACTAAAAGATTGATCTACAAAATAAAAATCCCAGTATGATCAGTTATTAAAACAATATCAAATCGCCTGTGTAGATGCACTTTACCGTCGTGCTCTCCATCCTTTGCCACCTGAAATGCAAGAAATTATACCAAAGTTCGGAGGCGCAATCCAGCGTCCAGAAGCTCTGATCCGTAGTTATCAGTAGTTTCTCTAATCAGTACCAGGCGAATGCTGGAGCAGTACCCTAACAAATGGAGCAGGAACCGCTCTCAATCCGTCGCTCCCCTCTACCTTCTTCTACTATCCTTTACGTACATAAACACATAAAAACACTAATGGGGGAAGAACACCGCCACCTCCCGTGATAAAACATTCACTACAGTTGCGGGACTAACGATCATCACAGATTATGAGCTCAGAAACATCAACCCTTATTGTCTCCAGAATTTGTGTTGTTAAAATCCTGAAGGTGTGTGCATGAACTTAATCGCGTGAGGTTGTCAAAACGGTCAACACCCCACCATTGTGGTTGGTTACGAGAGTCATGGTGACGTTAACGTTACTAAATCGATTGGTCACTGCGACTAACGTTTGTGTGATACAATGCCAGAAAAATAATATAATTCGTTTCATTCCACTTAGATTTGATTTCATTTTACAGAAGTTCGGAGTCTACGAATCACGCGTGTAAACCTGTATTGAGTGGTGTCCTCTACAGGAAAATGCAACCAAGGCCAATGGAAAGCGCACCATCGGCAGTGAGAAGCAGATGGTACGAGGTGCGGGCAATGCAATATTAGGCAACCGTGACTTACGAGACTGAGAGGCAGAAAAAGCCAGACCGGCAAACCCGAGAGTCAGGGGGGTCCTGGGCACCTTAGGGGTACAGTTGAAAAGATGACGCGCCATTATGAACGGGAAACAATGGACACGTATCCTGACCGTGTGTCAGAAGCCTAAGGCCTGTGTCACATGAGCGTTATGTTCACGTGCGTTTGACGCAAGTAACGCGCGTCGTAGATTAACACTTTAACTTATACGGAACGTCCGAAGCGCTCATATACTGGGAGATAACAGACGTGTGCTGTGAGATAAGATCGAGAGTTATTCTACGTCGAACATTACTTAACGCGCGTCAACGCAACGCTCGTGTGCAGGGGCCATAAACGTAACATTGATCTATACAATTAGAGGCATTTGCTTGCAAACATTTTTAAAACTATTCTTTGTTTCTTACCCGTGCTGAAAAAGCACAAACATCACACTAATTCACTCATCAAATTGCTTTTTTATATACAGTACAAATAACTTTATAGACTGATTGATTTTACTCTTTTAGCCGTTCGGTTTTTTCAGACATTAGTTGATCACAAACTACATAATACAACACTGTCAGACAGACAAGACAAATGGCACAGTTTAATATAGATGGGGGAAACTCAATAGAACACCTCAAAATAACTTAGTGACTTAGAATACTAGTTACTAGAATTCGTGACTTAGAAATACTCAAACAGAACGTGTGGGAAAAGAGTAGAAGGAGTACCGGTTTCTAAGACTCATGGTTGTATTGGGGTAATCACTAAATGAAATGAAAGTGTTACTGCTGTATCATGATGTAGGAAGTAACGTTCGTACAAAGGTCATTATTCGTATCAAGCCACCATTTTATAAGTTAATGTGGAATCTGGTGACGAACGAGTTGTCAACAAATGCAAAGTGCATTCGGTTTCTAACAGTTCTCGTTCATTCAGACTGCAGTGAGAGCCAGAACGTAGCAGAGAGGAACAAGTTCTGAGTCGCAGAAGAATTGAATTATTAACACTCTCGCGTCGCACTTAAAGCGGAGTGAACTCCGAGCTGAGTAGGACGTCTGGGATGGAATTTCTCGCCTCTAGTCGAGCAGTTGTGGCAAATGGCTATTGCAGTCGTCGTCAAGAGGGCATCGGGTTTCTTGGTGACTGAAACGCAGTCTCACTTTAATGGCCCTGCATCAGGCCACGCGCTGATATACAGGGCGTCACGTTACTTTAGCACCTCCTATAAGCTTTGAACGGTTGAAGATATTGCGAAGCAGTTTTCACGGAAGTGCATGAGAGAATAAGGCTAATTGATATCTGTATTCATTTGTATTTTATGACTTGTATTTACGAGATATTTGAGGTAACTTTGTTTTTTCAAATAGAACCATACATATTTTTTAGTCTATCATAATGAGCGTAAAAAGACAAATCCAATGATATACATATTGTCATATGTTAGATAAGTATTTTTTTAGTAATTTTATGTTTTTGCGTCTAGTGTTTAACGGATATTTTCAGTGTAACCGTCCGCCATTTGCAAGGTCACGCAGCGCTCCACCAGCAAACGCGCACTAGGTGAAGGGAAGGGAAGGAATTTTAGTATTCGAAGATACGGAACACATTCCAAATATTCACAAAACTTGCAGTTTTTTCCCCTGACCTCTGTTGTCCATCCTTTATTTAATATTTTTACCATACTTTTATTTTAGTTATTGTCATTATCTTCCTACATTTTTTCTTTTCACGAGGTATTATCATATTCTCATTAACAATAAAACTTTTTGCTGAAAATATGCAATATTCTTTGTACAATCCTAATGGTTTATTCGTATTGTGTTTCGTTTTCAAGATCCCATTAGTATCCTGTGGTATGACTCCCCTATAAATGAAGTTCAAATAACAAACATAGTTCAGTACATACTACATACTATGACAAATCCATGTTTTCAATTGTTAAGTTATACGAAAAAAATCTGAAAATGCGGAAGGATGGAAAACAGAGTTCAGGGAAAAAACTGCAACAGTTTTGTGAATTTTTGGAATACGTTTTGTGTATTCAAATACAAAATCCCTTCCCTGTCCAAGCGGGCGTTTGCTGGTGGAGCGCTGTGTGACTTTGTGAGGCGAACGGTTACATTCCAAATTTCCGTTAAATACTAGTTGCAAAAAAATCAAAATTACTCAACAAAATGCTTATCTAACATATGAAAATATGTATATCATTGGATTCGTCCTTTTACACTCGTCATGGTAGACAGAAAAATATGTATGGTTTCATTTGAAAAAGAAAGTTACTTCAAATATCTCGTAAAATACAAGTCATAAAATACAAATAAATACAGATATTAATTAGCCCCATTCTCTCATGCACTTCCGTGAAAACTGCATCGCAATATCATCAACCGTTCAAAAGTTATAGGTGGTGCTAAAGTTACGTGACTCATCCTGTATACCCCGCACTAATAGATGAAATACAACTGAAGATCTCGGGGCCGTACACCTATGCCACTATGCTTAAGTTTTGAGAAAAAGGAATGTATAGGATTAGATAATGCATTCTACACATTGCGATAAGGAACAATAGTGTATGAATTACATGGCCATCTTGCGGCGAATCTTTAAAATAAAAACCCTATATTAGGTACATCTATGGAGTGTCAAAATACGCTAATATCCCAATATCATGATGTGAAATGTCTTTAAACGCTCCACAAAACGGGAGGGTTTGTTTAGAAATAAACGAAGCAATGTAACGAACAATTGTTCCAGTAAAATCGCTTTTATTTTTGAAACTGTTCTATCTCTAAGCGTTTTATTGGTATCATTGGGTGCAGGATGGAAGACCTCTCTTGACCAGGCATGTACTATGAGCACAGATGGCATCGTTGTGCAACGCATCTCGCATTCGAAACTAAGTGTTGGTGATTGGTGTTTTGTGTTTCCGTAAGAATAAATGAATAAATATCAGTTGTGTTTTGTTACTTCAATTCTGTACCTATTGCCGATAAAATTTCTGAAGGTCGTGCATGATGCTTCTGCTGTGTCTTTATGTCCGATACTGTGTATTTGAATTAGACTTTAAAATTAGGACAGTTGTGAATTTACCATTACTGAAATCTTACTCTTCGGTGCTTTGGTAAATGATAAATTCATTATCAATGAAGGGGAATAGTATAATAATAACAATATATTGTGGTAACATGGATATAAAACATTTGCAATTTAAAAAATACTATTATTTACTATTTCATATTTTTGTATACAAATTGTTTTTCACATATTCGAATAATTTATTATTCCCAATTATAGAGAAAATCCTTCACAAAAACATTAAATTAATCAGTGACACAACGCATTTTTAATTACAAACTCTAGTTATTCGTATTTCCATCTATCAGAGCTAAACATCTGTGCATAATAAAATATCTACTCTTCCGTTAAGGCCCTTTTCAATATTGCCACAGGCTCGCTTTCAGCTGTTTTTTGTGCATAAGGACGTTTTTTTTTTCAAAACACTAATGAAGTATTGTGCGTCTTACGTTCTTGTGCAATAATTAAAAAAAATATTTCGCCGCGCGTATCAACGCGTTTCCTGCCATTTCAGATTCGCGCATATTCCGAATGTTCTAAAAGTAATAATGGCAAATAATGTGGCCATAATAAAGCCTGGCGAATAATGTGGGTACGATGAGTATCTATAAGTACACGAAAAACTCAGAGTGGGTTTAATACTCACTCGTAATTTGGGGTGAGACGAATATTCCTTAAACTTCCAGAAATGATCGAAGTTTTTCGGTATTGCGTCGACTCAAAACGTAGTAACGATGAACTACGTTGCACGAACGGCTCAAAAGTATTGCCATTTGACAGGATTATAGTGGCATGACCAACCAAATCGATTTGACAAAAATGTTAAATGAGTTTATATAAAAAAATGCAAAGCGCAGCGCTGTTTTTGCAGTGCCAAAATGAACTACCGAAGTTACATGGAATAAATGTGATATTTTAATTATAAACATGACAATTTAAAAAATGTTTTAATTTTCCCCTTCATATACATTTTCGGTGGGGGAAGGAGGGGAGGAGACTTCCACTCGATTCAACTACCCACTCGGACTTCAGACCAATCTCCGGTCCTGGTGACAACCGCCTTCCTAAAATGCATTCTATTTTATTTCCCTCCGATTTCAAATTTTGATGTATCAAACTGTTGCATGCAGCGAATTTTTCTTTTCCCTTTTAGATTCCAGATGTCGATGATTTGCGAATATGTTGTTGTAAAAATAGTACCAAGTATTCAATTAAGTATTGGTGCTATTCGTTTACTCGTATCATTTCTAAAAAATTGTTGCCTTGTTGGACATAATTGTGCCTTTCAAGGTATTGAAATATAATATACTTAGGTAAGTTGAGGAGCCTTCTTTTTATGTTTCCATGTGCAAACTGGATAAGTGAACTCGTTCAATATTGATTACGACATCGAATTTTTAAAAAAATAGTCATGTTTACTTACCAAAATTGATTCACGTAATTCGAAGATATCTAAAAAAACACATTCAATTTACGCCTCATTGCCCAAGATGGGGATCTTCAAACTTTTTCACAAACTAATAATTATGATTATCATCCATAAAATATACGTATTTAATTGTCCACAAAATTTCAAGTTTATTCAAAATTTCAATTATCAGGTTTTTGCAGTGACCATTGATATGAACACAATTACTTGATAGACAATGGAGGTATGATCACGTGAATGGTTCTATAGTAATAAATTAATGTAGTGATCTGTCTACAAAGAGTTCAAAGTGTTTTTTACGTTTTGATAATTAGATGCCTTGCCACAATTATCGGTCAAAACGTCGACCAACAAATACCTTAAGCAATATTAAACAATATTATGTTAATGTAAATTTTCTTTAGAGGGTAAATATGTAAATATATTGTTAAAACTGCACCAAATATTCTTTGTCATAAATTGGTTGAAAAAAGTAAGTTTTAATAAAACTGCACGCGTACATTAACAAAGTAACCTACTTAATTTCTACCGCTCAATATCTGAATATGTCTACTTCTACAATATTGGGCTTAATTTATAAAAAATGATGACGTTAAGCAAGAAAACTCGCATATCATTCCAAAATTATATTTTCTACTAGGACCGAAAATCCTTTGGAGCAATATTATTACCTCGTATTAAGTAACATTGCTCGGCATGGTTCTAACATGGAATGTCAGGTTTCAAATTGATTGTACGGGCTCTCCTTGATAGGTGGGAATACTATTTTTAAAGTGTGATTGTACGAGTTGCTGTGTTACTTCTATTTGAATGGTCTGGCTATCAGATGAATCTTTTTATAGAAAGAGTTTCTGAAAATTATAGTTGCAGCTTTCTATGTCTTACAAAGCAAGAGCCTGCACATTCATTATATGCTGTGTTACTAACTGCAGAACTTCCGTGAATTCTCATTGTGATTGCAAAAATATATAGCGTTCTTTCAGAAAAGCATACAAAGCGATGTAGTGAATTTACAGGCTAACACTTGTCAGCGATTAATTTTTGTTTTCCTTTATTCTTCGTTTTCTGTATATTCATTTTTTGTTTTTGCTGCCGTCCAGCGCCAATCACGTCAAAGTGATTGGCGCCGTCAAAGTGAACGGACAAAAAAAACACAAATAAGTTGAAATTCTTTTATCAGTGTTAGTATATCTCTAAATCTAGTATTTATTTGGTTAAAACGATGAGATTGCTTTCCGAATAGTCATAATATTTTGTACAACTTACGTTAGTTGTTATTTATACAATATAATTTATTTATAACATATACAATTAACATTAACGTACATACACATTAACATTACCATACACTATTTAACATATACATATATTATTTATTAGTTAATTATATATATATATATATATATATATATATATATATATATATATTATTGTAGTAAAAGACACACGCACGTGTAAAAATGTTCTACTGCCTTGACATTTCATGAAAAATTAAATTTGTCATCTCCGTAATCAGGGGAGATTTATCATCTCCCTTGGAACCATATTTCAAATGATCGTTGACGTTAACATTCTTATCTATCTTATTCTCTACCAACAACTAAAAAAACAATATATAATCATTAATCAACATTCTGCTGATATCGAAGATTTATTGTGTGTTGTACAGTGAAGTAGAAATCAGAATGGGAAAGACGTAAAATGCCTTAAAGTGATGTGAGGTGAAGTGCATTGAAATAACATAATCTATCGTTTCGGTTTTAGAATAATTATATAAGATGTAAACACTTAATTAGATTTGTTATTTTCATAATAAATTTAGTTTACAATAATCTATAAATATCTGCAATAATAATCAGTGTAAATTCTCGTGATTACAATCACGTTACAATCACCACTGACAGAAATAATAAATATCTAGTTATATATAAAGTTACGTCGAAGAGAGAAAAATATTAAAGAGCCAGTATTGTCATCTCTAAATAGTACATTACGAGTAATTTGGGTAACTACATACTTCCACGATTAATATTCGATAATCAACACCTTCAAAAGTGAAACCTAAACATTTATTAGAGACAAAACAATGAAGAGCAGACCGTTCCAAGATCGGAAATAATACATTTCAGACAAATATTCATTTTCTTGTGTTGGAATGTAAGGAGAGAACATTTTCTAACAGGAAAGCTGATGAAACTAAGGTCCTGGATGGAGTAAGACTCTTTCAAAGAAACAGTTGCAAAATATCTTATGATTCTAGGAGTTTTTTGCTGAGCGTCAAGTATTGAATCAATGAATGATAGTAGATGGAGCAATTCACCACGTAACAACTGTTATACTTTTTTTATCCCTTTAGTGAACCTATTTCCTCGAATGTAAAATTGTGTGTTTCAAAAATAACGATGTAGACGTATATTTCATGAAATGGAATTAGTGATACATTCACTATTATTTCCGGATTGCAACGTTGTTACAACACTATTCATGTCTCATTTTACACTTATTAAAGCTAATTAATTAAATAAACCAGCTGCAAGGGAGATGTAAAAAAGGAAGGAATATAACTCTATCCTCTCTGTGCTATCTTGCATCTCTGAGCAGCTAGAGAGATATCCCGAAGATTGAGATCAGATTTTTTTTATGGAAACGATCAATATTTTCGTAAAACAAAAGTGGTCAGATGTGATATAAAGAGATACAATTTGAAGTTTTTCTTCTTCTATAAAAGGTTACAGTGTTCACTTCAAGAACATATTCCCTCCACCTTTGCCTCGGTCTTCCACGGCTTCTTGCGTCTCATGATCAACCCTGCTGGCCCCTACCAATCTTTGTGTTGACATTCTTGATTTAGCATTCTTTTAGATAGAAGATTTAATATGATTATGACTAAAATATTATTGATTAGCTCATTTGGTATAACCAACTAGGCATACATTAGATACTACAATTTTGAAATGTTTGTTAAAGTGAGATCTAATGAGCATCTTGGTGGTCATTTTAAGTTATATATCAGTAAGAATTTACAATGTCAGCTGTTAACTACTTTGAAAAGATGATAATATTCTATTTTTGGATTTTCTTGTTACAAAACAAATTTCAGATGGATTAACAATTGTGAAAAGTTTGGCGAAAATAATAGATAAAAGCTGGTAAATTTCTGTTTATATGCTGGTGGCTTGATTTTTAGTGAGATACTCTTTATTTTGTATCGCTAGCGAAAAAGATTGCTTACTTTCCGTTGTTTACTTTAGTAGGTTTGGAGTTTAGGTTTACTCTGTAACCAGAGATTCCCATTTTTCCTGGTGATGAGCTCATTGCTCAGCTGCATTTCACTGTCCTCAGTATTTTAGTAGTATTATTGTAGTATACTTGTAATATTCGACGATGGCTCGGTTTAGTATTCACACGAGAACTTCGAGTCTCGCTTAGCACAACCTCTCACCGAAGGACTTTTGAATGCAAATGGATTCTTCTTTATTCCATTGCCTGAAAGGGAATTAACAAAATACTGGCAGTAAAAACAGTTGAGAAGATTGTAAACAATGTAACTCATGTAGAAAATTGTTAAGTGACAAATATAGTCAAATAATTGCACATCGAAAAACTGAAGAGAAATAAAAGAAGGTGAAGATAATGCAGATCTGCACATCAGCCCTAATGAAGAAAAAAAATGGTCAAATCGTTGGTATTACAGCCTTCAACACAGTGTCACCCCAAGTGTCGATCCGAGAGCACTTGCAAGACTAGCCACGGAAGCCTGAGACTTCACTGGTGAAGAACAATAACAGACGTATGTGAAATGTGAATAGTCTTCAGGGAATTCAGAGGGGATTCAATGTTTCCTCAATAATTGTGTGTGTGTGAAAGAGAGAAAGAAATAGAATGTGTGTGCCGGAAAGAGAGAGAGGGAAAGAGAGGAAGATTGAAGAGAAACAATAGCAGGGAGGAGGAATAATCGAATTAAAAACTCACGTATTTGCTAGTGGGCACGTGTTTAACGTGTGATTATGTGTATGAGAGAGAGAGAGAGAGAAATGAGAAAAAGGAAAAGAGAAACAATAACATGAAGAAGGAATACTCGGATTAAAATCTTAAGTATACGCTAGTAAGCGTGTGTGTATGTGTGTGTGTGTGTGTGTGGGTGTGTGTGTGTGTGTGTGTGTAAGACGGAAAGAGAGAGAGAGAGGGAAGGGTGGGGAGGGAGGAAAAGAGAGAAGGAGGGATATAGCGAGAGATCACGAGTACGAGAGAGAAACAAGAATGAAGAGGATGGGAGAGCAAGTGAGTCTACATGCAGTTTCCTATACGCATGTGTGTAAGATTGTGTTTGTGAGTGAAAAAGCAAAACAGAGAAAGAAAAGACAGTGTAAGAAACCAACAGAAAAATAGTGAGAAAAAGTGATGATTGTAAATAATATAAAATTAAGGATTGTAAATAATATAAAATAGAACGATAATTAAAACGTGGTAAACGCGTAGTTGCCAGTGCGTGCGTGTGTCTGTGCCCGCACGCGCGCGTGTGTGCGTGTGCGTGTGTGTGTGAGTATTCAAGTGTTGGCCTAATGACCCGCCCATTGAAGGCTCGTGCTTTCCGTCCGACCGGACAGCTGTGGACAACATCTCGCCAAGACGAGCAGTTTAAGGAGCCTGATCGAGCTCTGGAATAATTTATTGCCGTCCCTGCGACCGACAGCCTTGGGCCTTTAACGTCATATTGACAGCGCACTTCGCTGGAAAAGGCGACGAGGAAGGAGCACAGACAGGCGAAGCATAAAATTCCAAAGTAAACTTGTCTTAAAAAAAAGAACTTCGCCTTCAAAAAAGACGTGTATTAAATGGTGACATGTACACGTTCGTAATGCAATATCAGACATCGATCGAAGCACTGCTGACAGATTTACGTTCCCGAGAGCTTGTCGTAAATGATATGATCAATTCGGATTTCTTTAAGAATTACATGGCTTTGGCATTGAGCGTCTGAATTATCTCCTCTGTAAGAGTAAGATGTCTGTTCTGCAGTCAGACACGTGTTGGAGTTTTTGAGCATATAATTTTTAATAACAAAGAAAATGAAAATTGGTTATTAGGTGAAAATATATTATTTGACAAAAAACACATGTACACAGTATTATTTAATACATTAGAATTATCTCTTGTTTAATTAATATCAGCAGCAGCACAGTTAGGCTAGTCTAGCCTGATCTGCCTTTGCAAGGACCACTAGTCTTCGGTCTATTTTCATCTCTTTATCGATTTGCTCAACATGCTTGGACAATTTCTTGTTATTTTTCATTCTGGAATTTACTTTGTTAAATGTGTAATCAGTCTCTGATTGGCCATGAGTTTGTCTAATTATGTGTAATTTCATCGTTCATGTCTCATTTGTTCGTTTCTGATTTTCCCCATTAATGGATTCTTTGTGTGGTTACCTCAAATCGTAATTGTATTTAGCACAATTTGAGCTATATTTTTTTTCCTATTTTTAAAATTTCTAGAAAATACAGTGGCGCAACGAAAGGGATAACTTACTATACTTCAACCTGTCTCTCGAATCCAATGACGCACATTCACAAAATAATTTTCACTCATTTTCGATAGTAACAAATGTCATGTAATATCACAGATAAATGAGTTTAGATAACCATGAATCAAGAAATAAAATTAATTTTCCATTCAGCGTAAATTAAAAATTTTTAAGGAAACAATACGTTGTGTGGATACTATATCTAAAGACGCTGCTCCATATGAAAATTCTGGTTGCGTCGGAAACACAATGAATTTCGCAGGTCGACAACTTGAAATTAGATCTAATCTCCAGCGGTGGAAGCAGGTGTTTGCACATCAGTTTTTTTACCCGGATAGGAATCAGCTTTGGGTTTTTGTCTCCCATTGTTGAAATAAAACGCATTTTCGGAAATACTCGTATATTCAATTTATGGTGCTACAAATGCAAACTTGAAGCTCAGATACAGACAATTAACTGATCTAATGCGTAAATAATGAATAGATTTAATAGTAAATATGAGACAAAAATGAATTAAAACAGTTTGGGAACTAAGAGTCGACAGCCACCCAGGCAACCAAAAAGGCGAGATTACCAGAAACTATATTCCATGAGAAAAATTTAAGTAAGATTACCGAGATACTGTATGTGTAATGCAAAAATTGATACTGAATTTGAAATTAGCACACTCAACTCTATTCCAAAATGTATTGGCTTCTCTAGAGAAAAACATAGTTGGCCTGTGTTATAAGTTATTTTTTCTTTTAAATACATTTTTGTTAATGTTTTTTTAAAAGATCGCTTTTTAACAACTTCGTCATATAGCGACCACCGTGATTGTTTTAACTGTGTTCTGTAAAAATACAGAACACCTCACGAACGCACACAACATTCATGCCCGAGGAGGGATTTCAACCGGCGACTTTTCGAGCTGAGGCAGCTATGGCTCTTCTGCCTCAGCGACCTCGGTTAACCAGGCCGGCGTAAATCAAATTGTTCTCCTGTAGATGACAGATTTTGAAATGAAGTAGGTATGTATAAATATTTTAACAGCACATTAAATAATACACATTTTATTATTACTCTGATTTCATATTTTGTATTTCGGATAGAGAAAATCGACACATGACGAATCTTAATGTATTTAATGTTGGAAAGTTGTTTACACACAAAAGTAAATACGTTCGCCAATTACAAAAAACATTTTAAACCAAAATTATAGAACAGAGAGAAACTACATAATAAGATGCAGCTTCTGTTTTTTTAGGGTACGGCGACAATATTGTCTCGCTGCTCTGAGTGGCACGAGGCTGAGCTGCTAGACAACAGCGCGGTGACAAGTGCGCTGAAAATACACCCGCGGCGAGTTCCTCGGAAGAGGGAGGGGGTGGCCGTGACAGCTTCGCTGTGCGGAGAGCGTCTCAGCAACCTCGGTTAACCAGGCCGGCGTAAATCAAAATGTTCTCCTGTAGATGACAGATTTTGAAATGAAGTAGGTATGGATACATATTTTAACAGCACATTAAATAATACACATTTTATTATTACTCTGATTTCAACTTTTCTATTTCGCCTCTCAACGATATGGAGTGCTCCAGCTGATGAAGCCGCTGCACACGATTTCTCCGAATGGCCGCTTACGCCTTGGCCCCGCTGAAGACTCTAATTGGCCTGGTGACCCCATGTGCATCTGTCTATTGCTATACTACGGCTATGCTATACTACATACTATACTATTGCTATACTACATCTGTCGATTGCTATGGTGCGAGAATAATGGAAAGACGGGGGTAAGCTAATGCGCTTAATATCCAACTTCAGCCAACATACCAGTTTGTTTGTTTGTTTGTTCTTGGCGCGACAGCCTGCGTTCAGGCCCACCAGCAGCGTCCCGGTACGTGTGGTTAGTACAAAGATGTCCCCATGCCATATTATGATCTTCTAATCCTGAGAGGTGAGTTTTCTTTTCGTCACACAGCAACATGTACTGGGAGAATGTAAGGGAAACGCACAATATAATCTTGCCCGGGAATCAAACCTGGGGTCGCGTCATGGAAAGCGAGCACGCTGACTAATGAGCTAAGCCACCAGGGCATGTACCACTTCGCGTCACAATATTAGCGGGAATTTGAAATGTAGCCAGATACCAAGATTATCACCTTGTTACAAGGCATTGAAACAGATACATGAAGTTTTTTTTAAATATTGCATCTTTCATTCAAGTTACACCTTCATCGTGTACTTTTTTGTTGAAAATTGTCACTTAATGTCACTTTCAAACTGTTTCTCAACACTTCTCGCTCTCCACGCAAGATGGCGGCCAGTGTCTGGTCCGCTTTTTCAAACGAAGTGCCCGTGAACGTGTTGTGGTCACGTGGTTCGTGACGTAAACTGGTGCTGCCAGAAGGAGCAAACATCGCTGCCATGGCCTTGCCATCAAAACAGAAGACAAAGCTTGAGGTGCTACTATAGGAGGCGCTTGTGTCGCCGGATACAGCTGAAGGTTAGGATCGCCAACTTCCGCACATAAAAATTGACTTATTTCTGAGAAATACTAAAAGTTTATTCTAAATGTTCAATTATCCATGATACATACAAGAAATCAATGAAGAAAGTGTGAACACCGATGCTATTTTTAGTAACATTCCGCGCCTGGTTACGTTTCGCGAACCTACGTAGCAGCCATGCACGTTCGAAGTATCGTTGGCAGCAGTTCGTATTTTACTTTTTGTAAGAAGGTGATACAGGAGAGCGCGCCACAGTAATGGTCCCCACCACGTTATTTTAGGAGTTGAAAGGCGCGGGGTCAAGCTCAGCCATATCTTTCCGTCATGCTTGCAAGCAAATAGTTCTGTTGAATATGTGACAGTTATCCCTGTCTCCTTTTACCCTTCGGGTAAATATCGGCGCTGTGGCCACAAGCTGGCGAATAAAACTGTTACAAAAGAAATTCGTCGGCTTCCGACATTCTTCGAGAAAACCCTATTTTGTGGGAGCGCGTAATACTATTATATTCCGAAAGACGGGAAGTCAGTGCCAGTCGAACGTTTAACGGCTGAGTTTAGCTCAATGTCAGTCTTGCCGCTCTCTCTGACTGGGAAGTCTCAGGGTTTCGGACTCGGCGGTGTCGAATTTTAGGCAATCGCTACATAGACCGACCGGCTGATCTGATCGGTACTTTTCCCTTGTATCTTTGAACAATATTACGTAAATTCCGGACCTCATAAACGGGCCAAGGACTGCGCGAGATATTTGCTTCACCTTCCTTGTCCTATTCTCTCATCTTACATGCATATTCACGCATACAATATCACAAGTCTACGCACATCCACAACCCACGTCGGGAGCATAAAGTTTGTCATGGCTGAGGCAATGCTCGCGGGAGATACCTCGAGGGGAAATTTTCTCAGGAGCTGTCGTGTGGGTCGGTGCCGGATCTCTCCATCTGGAGATACGTCAAACACCGTCATTCCTCGGGACAAAAAGCATTCACTGCAGCAACGGGACCAATGACCATAGCAAAAGATCTTGGCTGTTCGGTAGACGCCGCGTCGAATGCTGTTTTGCCGACTTTCGACCATCTTTTAGTGGTCTTTCCCAGGGTTAGCCTGCCTTGAGGAAGACCACGACAAGATGGTCGAAACGTCGGCAACACAACAATCGACGCGGCGTCACCCGGAGGGTCGAGATCATTTTACATGACTCTGGCTCCGGAATCCTATGACTTCAATGACCATAGCAGTTCGCGTGTGTGAAAACATCAGTCAATGAAGGTTTTTGAAGCAGAAGGCTTCGAATTGGGTACCTCTCACCTTAATCTAGAAAATGAGATCTTTGAGAACATCTGTAACATTTTGGGGGTTCGGCTCTTCTTGATACTATCATTCAGTACTAAGGGATGTGTGTGCAATATTTCGAATTAAGAGACGTGCAATGAGTGAGTAGATAATAATCAGTATTTCCGGGTGCGTCAACTATTACGAATACGAATCTAGTTATAAACAGAGAGATGTCGTTTTGCTCTCCTCCACACGTAAACCGAACCACTTTGAGCTGAGCCTTCAATTCATACTTGATCTCGTGCTACGATATTTTTAATTTTCATTTATCTTCTCCCACGATATCTTTAACATTTATCCCTTTTTTCGTTGTGGATGTTACCGCGTCTCCTAAGGAAATCCATTTCTGTGGATCTCAAGTTTCATTTTGTCGTTGAAAACGCTGTCTCATCGAAGAATCTTTTGTAACGTTTATGTTCCGTGCGTTATTTTATAGTATTGAGGTACCCTATTATGTTTCATTATCCGTACTAATACTATCACTGAATGAATATTCTCTAATTTTATAACAAATGTTGCCCCAACTACTTCATGCCATATGTTCATATTTATACATTTTATTTTTTACATCGCTATCTGTTGTAAATCTTTCTTCGTGAATGGCCTGTATGAAAATCGCTTTGTATATACTCCTCATCCCCACTTTCTCTTTCATGTGTAACCCCAGCATACTATACCCCGCCTCCCTTCCCACCGCTAACCCACTAAACCACTAATCGGCACGGGCGAGTTCTGTAAAGGTCGCTGCAGTCATTACTCGACCGAAAAGGACATTATTATTTTTCGGGCGGCAGCGAATGTGTTCCGAGGGGAATTGGCAATTTATAAAATAATTGTGATTTAGAATTAATTTCCCATTGCGTAATTCTGCGTGCCAGCGCACGAGTGCTTAATGCGTTTCCTGCGAAATAAGCGCCGTGCTCTGAAGCAGCCCCTCAAAATGGACGATGGCTAAAAACCCCATTGAATAACTCTCTAAAGAGCTTCACATAAATGCAGGGGATCTGTGATCGGATATTACCTTTTCGGAGAGATATTTTGGATCACATTGTAATAGGTAAATGGGTGTACACGTGTACTTAAAAATCTTATTGAAGACGGGGAGATTATTTAATTACTACTACTAAATTTTAACGTACTCCTGGATTACCGACATGTTTATTTCGGTTTCGCTTCATTTTCAAATCTACATCTTAAGTTATGATATTTATTTGTTTATTTATTTATTGATTGTACCTGTGTCATTTTAGATCGAATGACATTTAATTTGTTTTTAGTAACAACAACTATTATCTCCTCAACTCGTTTACTTCCGTTAGTAAATAACTATTATAACCGAGATGAAAGAGAATGACGATCGGTAGATGTCCGTGGATTCTCCGAACAAAACCAGACAAATTTCGGAGCAGTATCATAACAAACGGGCTACGGACCGCGCGATTGTCTCTTCCCACGCCTTGTCTTAACCTCACTCCTTACTTACACACACACTTACATGCGTGACACAAGCCGAGAGACTAGTCGGACTTTTAACCCGGCTGGGGCGGTGCCCTCTTGGTGAGAGATACCTTGTTGAGGAAAGCCTCGCTAGCCAATAGGTAGGTTGGCGCCGGATCTCATCATACAGCGGAGGAAGATCATCGCCACCTCTCGAGGAAATAATGCACTACACTTACGGGACCCACGACTTTAGCACTTGACGCTCCCAGACTCACTAATTAATCAACCTCAACGCCTCTGCTTGTGTCTCCCCTGCCACCTCTCTCAGCTCCCACAGCCACCTCTCTCAGCTCTCTCAGTTCTCCCACATAGCTCGCCCACGCCCTCCTGCGGGCTCTAGCGATCATACAGCAACGCGTGGGCAGCCGTTCATGCTCCCGCCAGCGCGACATCTGATTTCCACGAAATATTAATTGTACGCTGACCAATTCTGGTGAGCTGGCCTGTGAGGAAGATGGATATCAATCACGAACAATGTGTAACCCCATCGGTCAAATTAATTCGATCATGTAATTGTTTCTGAGAGCAAACTAGTTGCGTGCTTGTGTGCGTGAGTGTGTGAACGCTTGTGAGCGTTTGTGCGTGCGTGTGGGTGTATGATTTATTGGATTTATGGAATACGGACACTTTCACACACAAATGGTTATTTGTTGAAAAATCTGTTATTGCTAAGGCAAATCGTGGGTTTAAAATGGACTCTGTTCAGCAGAAAGAAATTGACAATTATATACTTCTGGAAGAGTTAAATCAATTGAAGATAGGCCTCCTACAATATTTCAGTGAAGTTATAAGCGTTACATATTCAAGGCATTTGACGCATACGTTTTCGTGGGAAGGAATGGCTGATCGTGGACTAATTTTTGCACGTGAGCAAAACGGAAAATACTGAACAATGATGAATTCAGGGAGATACTGATCATTCCTTTACCCAATATTACTGTTCTCTTACTCAAGTGATTCAAAATAATTCTCATGATTATCGCATCACACAAAAAAAATCCCACTATGCTAGATCGATCGATTCCAAGAACAAAATTAACACTATAAACCGTTTTTCTTGTCAAACTTATGCAGCGAAGTAATGGGGTCCGAATTATAGTTGATCCCCTTCTGAAATACTTTCAGGAGTAGCCCGATTTAGAATAAAATTTTACATGTTTCCTTGTGGCACGATGCATAATAGTTGTCAACATTGGAGAAAGTTTTCATGCGGCAAACCACCGCACTCTTTAACACCCAGAGTGGGGAAGAGAAAAAGGAAAGAATAGACTACTGCTTTTCCGAAAAGTTTCCACGTAGATGCTAGAAAAGGTAGTTACGGAAGAAGACAGGCTTGCCTGGTGGCTCCATTCAAAGTCACTGCTTCTCTCTCTTCTACAAACTTTGTGATTAGATGCGTTCTGTTAATAAAAATGTTAATAAAAACACCACAGAATGTGTCAGAAAATTCATGAAAATTAGTTTATATTCTTGCAGCAGCCTACAACTTGAAACAACGTTGTGTTTATAAATGAAAATACGTGTTGTAATGAAGGCATATACTATTTTAATTGTGTATTAATATAAACAATTATTTTCCATATTAAAAATATATTGGTACAAAGTATGTAAGATTATGTACAAGAATTGATAAAGCATAATTATGGATGTAGCTGTAGGGATCCCTACATTTTTTAAATAGACATTTTCATTATTTATTAAGCTGAGTTTATCCCGCTAACTCTGAACAGAATTTCATTCCTGAAATGTTCGTACTTTCATCCTTAGCTATATAATAGGCTCCTTCCTCCTGTCTATTTCCAAATTTCTTCGCCCTAAATATGTATATTCGTATTTGTGAAAGAAACATAGACCGACCCATGGGACCACATCCTTTACTTGCATTGAGGTCGCCAGATATAAGTCAGCTCATCGTGAACAAAAGTAGCGCAGGTCTGCCTTATGGCATCTTCATAGGCTAATCTTTCATGTTCTGGAAAGACTCGGACAGCCCTGCAAGAAAGCGGATGTCAGATCAAGGCCACAATTGATGTAAAGCGCGTTTAGAAAGGAAAAAGAAATGAATAGGCAACGTAAGATCACAGGTATTAAAGAAGATTCTTTGAAAATTGGATAAGATCATTAAAATAGTGAAAATAAAAGAAAACAAAGACGAAGAAGTTGAGTAAGAAGGGGAAAAACATGAAGTATGATGGCGAGAAAAGAATAAGAAGATAAACTAGAAGAAAGTATAGAAGAAAAGTAAGATGATAAAATGAAGATCTAAAAGGAAATAAAGGAAAGTGGCTGAAAGAATATACAAGAAGAAGAAGAAAAAAGTCCAATAATTGGGTTGTTTATTGATGATACTGATATTGACCAGATTTTTACTTTTTCGCTACTGCTTAGGCACTATAGATAAACTATTGTAATGCTGGGGGGGGGGAAGGGCTAATTGTCGACAGAAAAATTCTTATTGCCGGGTCCTGGTAACAAAACGTAGATTAATCTTGTCCTGTACTAAATGTAAATGTATGTAATAAATTACTTCCTCTACTCCCTACATGTACTGAATTACTTCCTCTAATACGCTATATAGTCAGAATACATGTGTTGCGAAACATCGATTTACGGCAAAACGTATATCCGTCAGTCGATGAACAAGTGGTCAAACAGAAAGGAGGATTTTCTCCAAAACTGATATTCACCAATTGATCTGGCTGATGCGGCGGCTCCTTGATTTCGAAACTAAGTTGAATTTGAAACTTAAAGATTGACTACTGTTGCTGGCTATCGAAATATCCGAAGGTATGCACCGCAGGCACTTCGTTTGAATGAGACTTTTTCAAGTTTTAACCGACTTTTAGTATGGCAGGAATAACAATTTCTGAAATATTCAAAACTAATATATTTCAGTACTATGTAACTTTTCAATTCTGCGAGAAAGTATATACTGTTAGAGCACCTCTAGTTTGGTGATTGACGCTCAGTGTACAAATCTCTCGATAATTATTGACATGTAATTGCCTCCGCCTTTGCCTTCGCCTTCTCCTTCTCCTCCGCCTCCATCACCGCCTCTGCCTCCGCCTCTGCCTCGGCCTCTGCCTCCGCCTTCACCTGTGCCTCTGCCTCCGTTCCACCTGTGCTTCCCCTGCCTCTGCGACCACTCCCAACACCGCCCCCGCTTCCACCTCCACTGCCTCCGCCTCCGCCTCCGCCTCCACCTCCACCACTACCCCTCCCCCGTTCCCGCCCCTACCTCCACCCCCCCCCTCCCCGCGCTCCCGCCACTACCTCCACCACCAACACCTATGCCTCCGCTTCCGCCTCCACTTCCGCGTGCGCCTCCACCGCGGCTGCCCGCGCCAGCGCCACTGCAGCGGGCAGTGCGGCGGAGCGCGGCGCCGGACGGCCAGAACCGGTTTCCGCTCCATTACCGAAATTAGCAGGTGGCCGGGGACGTCCCTCCGCGCGGGGAAGCTGCGCTGGGCTCGCTGCGCCTCGCCGCGTCGCGACGACGGACTGCATCTCCGCCAATTGAATGCGCGGGCCGCGTTGCGAGGCGAGGCGGGCGCCGGGCAGCGGCGTGGGCGGTTCGCGCGCGGCAGGGCCTCGCTGGACACGTGCGGACACGGCGCGCTTCGGAAATCGTTGTTTTAATGTAACTAATGGTGCTGCAAACGCCACACTTTTTCCCATACTAGTTGCTTTCCTAATCTCTTTAGTGTTGTTGTTGTTCACACTCTTCTCAGGTGAATTCTATAGTCGCCTAAAACATTTTGATTTTTACATATTCTCAGTTTTTCGCATTCTACAAGTAGAACTGAAATATGACTGTAATAATATTATAGAAGAGTAAAGGTAAGACTCATACGCCAATTTTCGTTGCAATATTTAGAGCCCATTTTTCAAGAATGTTGAATGAGCATTTCTAAATATAAACAATTTTAAATTAATTTTCACAGACACTATATTTTCGAATATTCAGAGTTAACAGAGAAAATACGACTTATGCCTTATTTATAAGTGTATTTCACGTATTATTAGGAAAAAATAAAGAAAAAAATTGTAGCCTTTTTGAGAAAATTTTGAAAAATTGTGTGTATTTGTTCTTATAGATATGCTTGCTAAGAATATAAATACAAAACCGCATTAACAAAACTCTTAGTAACTTATGTCGTGATGTAAAACAAATGAAAAAAGGGTAAAAAGTTGGCATTAATTCTCAGCTTAATGGTTTTGTATGACATTATACGACAGTTACTACACATTAACTGTCGGAATAACAGCTTCAAAATCGCTAAAATGATAGAATAAATAAGACAGTGATGCGTTAAAATCTTCATTTTTATTTGACAGTTTAATCTGTGAACACTATGTTGGCTAGATATTTTTTGCTGAAAACCTTTGTCCTTCAAGAAATTTACATTTCTGTTTGTCCACTCAAAGAGAACTCGTTACCAGGAAAGTTGCCTTCTAAAAGATGTATTTGTTTTGAAACCAGCAAAAGCGTGATATTTAAAAATGGTTAACTTTCTTTTTGGCTAACCAATGTCTAAAACCGTTTTCAAAGTTTCATGATCACTTTTATTAATATGATGAGCACAAATCTTAAACCACACAATGATTATTATACTATTAAACTATATCAAAATAACATCATAGTCTAAATCGAAGATTACGGCTTCTTCAACAAAGTATATAGCTAATGAAAAACTCACTTTTGGTGTCCTCATTTTCTGTTTAAAATGAAACTACCAAACTGCGTTCACTGTTTGGACCAAGTCATGGTTCATTCTGATTTATTAACCCAAAACGAAAAACAATCATCCTGCCTGGGAAAAATATTTCGGACTCAAAGAAATGAACTTAGAAAGATCTTAAAAATAGTAATAAAACAGGCAAACCAGGGGTAAAATTAAAGGGAAATTGCTGCCCCTCGATAAATAAAAATGATAAAGAAACCCAGGATCTACAAAGAGTCAAACGTGGGAGAAGATGCAAATATACAGAACCGAGATGAGTGTATGCGATGTTCGGGGTGTCTATACACCCTGAAGGAGCAGTAAGTATAGAGTGTGATTCTGAGAGTCTTTTCGACACCGAAAATAACAGAGAACGCACTAGTACGAGATTATCGGTGGCATTTATAATAATACATTTGATTTTTCTTGTACAGCAACGCATGCGTTTCATAGAAAGTGGTGCCACGGAAAGCGAAGGGAAGCCGTAAGAGCAGGGAGCCGGGGTTTAATCTGCTAGAGTCAGGCATTTGGGTGCGATGGTGGTGGTGGCGGCGGCGGCGACTGCGGCGCATGGCCAGTGGATTAGCCAGTCACCGCCGCCGCCGCCGCCGCTGCCGCGTTCGTGTTGCGGTGGCGGGCTCTGCCGGCGCGGCCAAACGCTATTCTGCCGGTCGGAGCAATCATTACGATCAGGCCTTCTGCTACAAATTATTTCCTTCTGTGTGTGTAACGGCTTCTAACTTTTCAAACTTTTCTTGTAATTACTTGTAAATAGTCGCTTTGTCTTATGTTAGGTTCTTATAAGTAAAAGTTTCATTGAATGTTTATGTAACCTAAAGGCTACATTGCATTATTAACAATTATAATTGTCTTCTCTAAATGTTCTGTTCGTATAAAGAGTTTTTTACAATACCAGTTTTTCAAAAGAGACTTTGTTAAGTAGTAGACCAAACTGGCGTAAGGACTAGCGCCCGGGTAACGGTTTTCCTACTAAGGCTAGGCCTTCGGCCATGCTTTCTACGGCTATGCTTTCGGACATGTACACTTTAAGTTATACAATAAACACATGTACTGTGACGGCTTCTTCCTGGTGCTGTGTCTTTGAGCAGGTGTTGGCAATCGAACATAGAACATTGATAAATATGCGAGAAAAAGATGAGAATAAACCTTCGATGATTTAGATACCAATATTTCTTGGAATCCCGTGAATAAGCTGATAACTCTTGAACACTCAATTTTACACGAAAGCTCCAAATCTTGCCGTCCAATTATTGTAACTAAACTTCTGGCGTTAATATATGGCGTTATATGACAACTTACCTTATTTGACGAAAATCAATTATCTCTAATCAACTTTTGTGGGGTGAAAAATCATATAAATTCTCTTATCTTCATATGGTTTTTGATGTGATGGACTTTTCTCGTCCAAACACACGGATATTCGTCGATGTTTGTCAAAACACACGGATATTACTCAGCAACCACAAGAAATTTAACTTAAATGATTTTACACATATGACTCTCCTGCCCCTATGGCCGCGATGGAATATCACACAGCATTTCGTGTCTTTCTCGGTCTTACCGCTAGATGTCGCATGATCGCCAGCACTTCTTCATACGGTCGCGATAATGTGATATTTAGCGGCACGACTGAGAAAGACACGAAATACCGTGACATATTCCATCATGAAGACAGGGCTTGAAAGACAAAGTTATAAAAATCGCACTATAGAGAATGATTAGAAGAGACTAGTATTACTCTCATTTCATTTTCAACAAAAATTAGTTAATCAGATTATTCTCAAATATTTGTGGTACCCGATACTACGTATGTCGTTGTGACTCAGCTGAATATTAAGTATATAAAGTATATAAAGTAAAGCGTAATGTTAAGTGACAAACGTCGGCCTAACATCGAATGCCTCATCTCTCGAAACTAGCATGCTCTGCGGTTGTAGTAAAAATAATATAGAGTCAGCTCAAGACAAGATATATGCAACACTCAATAACTTGGGAACTAAAGCAGATACTGAAAAGCTTTTCAGTCTTTTTCTGTAATAAAAATGGCCGTTAAAACCAAATTGACAGTTACATATCTTTTAGTACCACTCTGTAGATGTCGATTTTGTCGGTAGTTTTGTGGTCCAACTTTCCAGGCAGATACTGGGACAGTATCCTAAACACCCGTTTATGGACTAAATGTTCCTTTCTCCCTATCACACTGTTTGCTTTGTGTTAAAGCAATAGTTGTTTTCCTCTACGTTTTTGTAATTATTTACTTTGTAAGTTTGTTATTTCGTAAGTTCGAAATAGATTTTTCAATGAACTGTAATGTCTTTAAGATAATTATGATTAATACGAGGATACAGCTAAATAAAAATATTTCAAACCAGACAATTTACGAAACGTTTACTCGAACTTAAAATGTTTAGTCTTGAGGGAAAATTAGAAAGTTTAAGAAACTCAAGTAAAAATAATTCAGTCAAGGACACATTTTATCATGACATACAGTATGTAAAAGTATTCAATTTGATTTGATTAATTTCTATCAAAGAACAGTAGAAACTGGGATATGTGGGGGAGACGTATAATCTGAGCACAAGAAACGTGCTCAGATTATACCTCTTATATTAATTCCCCACCCTTTTACTACACAAAGTTGTATGATTAAAAAACTTAACAAAGTCGACGAACACCCGAAAGACTTCACTAAACTTCTAGAGAACATCTTCGTAGGCACCCGCTTTTTATATCAATATTTTTTCTTAACTTAAAGATGTTATTCATAAACTGTCGTCTGCATTAGTGAAGATTGGCGACCACTTCCTCAAACTTTTTGCAGTCTTGGGCTAGATAAATAGCTTTGACCCATTCGCGAGACCAGTTTCACTTGCGGATGTTAGCAATTAATTATGTCGTCCTTCTATCTCCTACTATCACCTTGTCCATCCTAACTAACCCCATCATAATTAACTGAGTTTATATTTATCATTTAACAGTAAATGTCGAAGATTTGATTTTCAGTTTTAAACCTATACTTTTAAAAGCTTTAGTATCTCTTTCAAATATCAAGTCTTTCTTTCTGGCTGTGTCACAAGCGGCTGCTCTGCTTCCCCAACCAAAACTTACTAAAGATTCTGGAATTTTCCAGAAACTGGAGCGATCTCATTTGAGATTGGCTGACACTCACTACGCAGTAGCAACCCTTGCGTCCAATCATAGACAGCGGTCCTCAGAAACTGGATGGAAAATTTTCACTTGCACTCTCTAATTTCTTTATGGAGTGCCCGACAGTCTGGGTGGATCCTCGGCTATCCGTAACTAAATGGGTGGGGCTGGCAAGCGCGAGCGAAGGGCGACGCGGCCGATAAGGGTTGAGGCGGGTCCCTAGAGGATGGCACAACTAATCTCTCCGGCGCCAAGCAGGCGAAAGAATCGGAGGCGGCCTCCAAGAAGCTTCCGCGTGCTCGTCCCGTGAAAAACAATTTAAATCAACTTTTTATTTCATTATTAAATATTCCGTAATTCTACAGTATATACTTATGCTCGAGCATATAATCAACACAAACGTTTTTCAGTTCAGGGTACCCTTAACATTCAACTAATCTTTCATAATTTGAATGTCTCCAATCCGTTAAATTATTGATATTCTCAGAAACTACCTATTCACTTCATATACAAGGGGAAGTGTTTCATCGCCTTTTGAAGCTTAGTAGATAAGTGCTTAGTAGCTTAGTAAATATATCATCCTCTGAAACTCCAAATTCTTACTTCTACAACACAAGAAATTTTGCATTTTATTAAATAAGAGTATTGCTGTATCGATTATAGTTTTTACCTGATTTGAATCGTATTGTTTATTACCTTGGATTCTATAATGTAAGACGGCGCTTGAATGCTTTCCAGCCCAACAGTGACCTCCCTCAAAGCCCTCTTTTGCTTTTGGCACATTCTCTGTGTTGTTATGGCAACACGCCTGCTCTATTTATGTTTCTCTGGGATTCACGAACCGTGCGGACCGTTCTCCTCAACGTCAGGATTGTGTCGTGGATAAAAGTACCGCGATGTTCTACAAATGAGTTTCTTCACCTCGTGTTCGAACTAACCACGTGACTTTTCAGGCACGTGGTCCTGTGATAGGAACTGCAATATAAATGTTTCTCAAATTGTTTTAACGGTAGGCAACATTGAGTTCAAATTTGTTGGATCTCAACCTTCAAATTTTTAAAATGTGAAAAAAGTAAACATTTTCAGGGCGATTAAACAATATGTTACGGCTACCGGTCCTTACCGCTATGAAGATAACGTACATTTGTATTCTTTTTTTGCAATAACATACATTTGGATTATATTTGTACATACACACGAATACCGTTTACGCAATGGTGTCAATGTGTAATAAAAATGTTTGCCTTTGTCCAAAGTTAAGAATGTTTTCACGTGTAAATGAATAATGATATTGTTGCGATTCCAATTGTCATCGATCGACTGTGTCGATAGGCAATGGTTTTGCGAAATTATATTTACCCGAGTCATCCTCTCAAATACTCCGACATTTTCCTACGATGCCAGCAAAATTTTAAGATTTGTAGAACATGGGTAAGTAGTCAGAAGGATGACGAATAGCTGCCTTCCCGTCGAAACAAAACTTCAATCACCAATAATTAGTTCTTTTGAAATGAAAATATCCACATATTTAATATTGACTCGATGCAAATTGTCAACGTTCTTAAACATTGATCTTTAAGGTCTGACCACTTACTTCTCGGCAGTGTTAATATTTCAGAATAATATCCGGTTGGATATTTTGTCGGACAATACTATACACAAGCCGGTGATTGATCGAAACATTCTAAACCTGTGTTTGGAAGTCTGAAGGCGTGAAAGAAGAATTTAGAACGTTTTTGAGATTTTTTGAAAAACTATTTTAACTTGAAGCAAAAATTACGAGAAAACTATTCATATTTTCAAAAAGTTGTGCATGACCTTATTTAGAGAAATAATGTTTTGAACATATTTAATAAAGAAAAAAATCTGTGATCAATAATGTAATTTTACAAAATCAATTTTTTGAAAATTACGAGATTTCACTGAAAATGAAATTTGTGCCATTTTAAAGAGGGTACTTTGCTTTATTAGACAATAAAATTTTGAAAACATTTGAAGACTTTTTAAGAAAGTATAATTTTTAATTGTCTACATTTCATCCAAACCGGGTTTCAGAATAAACGGTAAAATATCTATGGCTTTGTTTACGAATTGTAGTTGTAGAAAGAGCGAAAACAATTAAACTTGCAATTTTCGAAAAGATAGAGTTCAACGCAAATGTAATTTGATCCATTTTTAAATGTATTGTGAATTTTTTTCGAGAAAAAAGAAAAAAAGATGCAATTCTGGGAAACTTCTCAGAAAATTTTGAAAAATCTTAGGGCTTCTTACATAGTACTCCAAAAAATGTAAATGTCCGTTTCAAATTCGTAGCCCCTGGAATTCAACCAGATTGAAAACGGGATGACTGTTTTGGAGAAAATCCTCTGGACGTTTCAGGCGCTTGTGTTAACCATGGAGGGAAGTACGCATAGGTGGATGGACGAACAGACAGACAGACAGACAGATGGAAGGACGGATGGACGGTCAGTATATTGAAAGGGAGTTATATAAAATCCAAATTAGCAGAAAGTCAGAATATCACTTTAATTTCAAGAGTTATGCCTTCTCTGCCGTGAATCAAGGCATGTAGTGCGAGGTACTCCATTTAGTCCCATAAATCCTGCTGCTTTGTGTACGGATCTAGTGGAACAACGAGGCACGTGTAAACAACAGTTTTTTTAGTCTCGTTCTTCTGCCGTGTCGGACACGTTCGTCCCTATTTATAAAACTCGTAACTTCATTACAAACAGATTCTTTGCAATAATAAATGCAACACTTCTTTACATTTAACGTTATTGAGAAAAAAAACTTAAATTAACAGCGGAACTATTGTGTTTTGTGCAAAGTATAGTGGAACAAAGAGCCACATATATTTTGACCTAAGTGATGAAGTAAATTAATGATTACATAACTTAATTGAACTTTTTCTCTGGCTCTTCTGCACAATTTTTCAACAGCTGTTTATTCCGTTTTTCAGCGGCAAGCTTCAATTAATAAATAAAATTCGTCTAATAATATCGAAATGTAATATTACCAGGAATAAAGTAGTGGATCAGTGGAATGGCTGCGGGCTCCACTAAAGTTGCTCAAGATACTGCAGCATTGTCAAAGGGCTCTCTGACAAGAAGCTTCACCCGTTGCATTCTTACACGAAATTCGTATAGTCGTTTGGGAAATTTATCTTCCCCCAAAAAGAACTCTGAAGAAATTTACTAATTTTTAAATTCATTTTCTAAATTTGAAAGTTTTATAAGTAATAATACAGCATTTGCATTTTCCTGAAACGAGAAGAATCAAAGAAACAAAAGAGATGTTTGGACACACAATGTGTCGTACGTTAATGAGTTTTTAAGAAAAACACAAAAAAATGTGGGAAGTGATTGTTTCTCGTCTACTTTCTAAAAGAAACATTATTCAACAATATCTAAGGAAGAGAATAATTATATCCATTATATAATTTTTTTCTCAGAGTTTCTGAAATTAAAGGTTTGACTCTGAATAAAATAGAAATGTTGATGTGTGCGATGTACAGAACCTCGTGTTCATCGTCGTATTTGTAGCGTAACATGTTATGTGCAAAAGACCTAAATCTCTAACGCAGAAAAAATAAAATGAAACTTACTGAGCTATAGATCTTTCGTGGATGTACGAAAACATTATCTTCTAAATACAGTTTAGAAAGGTACCTTGTAATCACATCTTTGACTACTTCCTTTGCCGGAAATACGTAGTAAACGAGAGTAAGGCATTAAAAGCGTTAGAGTAAAGTGTTCAATGGTCAGACAGTATCTTCTGGTTTATTTGAAATTAGAAAATTATTTATACAATTGAAATAAAAATAACAGAACAAAATAACATTATTTTGAAAAAATTAGCACAATTTAAAAAATTCAGATCAAATATTTAGACAACGACCTATCTTTTCAAAACAAGCAATGCATTTATACAAATTAGGCCTTTGAATTATTTGAAGGCATTTATCAATGAACAATATACGGACAAAATGCAATACAGAAGTGACCGAACAATGAGATAAAACTATTGTATATTTAGATAACCATTCATATTAAATAATAATAACAACAATAATCATAATAATAATATTAATAATAATTCATATCATCTGAATGGTATACGTGTGATTATTATTTTATTGTACATCGAGAATGTCCGAAAAGGTTCATTAAAACAAAACAAATACATGTTTCGTAAAACTGTTAGTGTGTTTGCACAGATTTGAAAACATACGACCGTTCTGTTCATTTTATTAAACCGTTTATGTGATATAGAAATTCTTGGTACTTGTTTAACGTGAGCAAATACCTACAACTAATTTACGTTGCTTCATAAACTTGCATTTTATTGAAAACTGAACATTACAGCTACCTACGAATTACGGATAAAATGCGAACTGAAGAGAGAAAAAGCAAGAATCGTCGACGAAAAGTAGCAATAAAGTTGATTAATTCGAAACATTATAAATTTTAATACTATCATTTTGTTTGCAACGCAAGCAGGCTTTTATATTTTTAATGAACGGTAGCAAAAAATAAACTAATCGCGCCTCACCAGTGCAGCAGGTTATTTATGTAGGACGCGAAGCAAAAGTCGATAACAGCAAACGGAGAGCAAGGGAGGAGGGCACCGGCGAGTTTCGCACCCAGTGACTGGCGCAGCGTTGCAGGGGTAATGCATGAGCCAGCAATCGCCGGTTTAGAGGGAGAGAAAGGACCGACCTGGGCTGTCAATTGATTGATTAGTAAGTGTTTCTAGGCGCGTCAACTGTTAAGGCCATTAGTCCCGTGAGTATGGTGTAGGTTTCTGACGCAGAAGGACACGATGACTTTCCCCCTGGTGATTGGCGAGATCCGTTGCCGAACTACAAGTTGGCTTGCGAGGTTTTCACCAATCTGGTGTCTCCCACCGGTGTGGTACTGCCCCACCGTCGGTCTCCCGACACGTGTGGTAGTTTAGTGCATGTGTGTGTAAGTAAGGGGTGAGGATAGCACAAGGAAGAGGAAGGGAAGATCGGGCGTGGTCCGTGGCCATTTTATTAGGGAACTGCTCCAGTGTTCGCCTGGTCATGATCAATGAAACCACGGAAAATTACCCACCAGTGCAGCCGGCCACTAGGTTTCTCTTCCAGACAACCGCAGAATTCGACCTAGTATCGGAAATCCTGCCACCGTCGAAACTCGAACCGTGGGACCTCCCGGTTAGGCGTACTGCAGTAACGTCAATTTTTGATGTCGGGCGGCCGAGATCGCTATTCTGTGAGTGAAGAGGCGGTCTCGCCAAGAACACCTGTTTCCGAATCCCGCCTCCATTTGGTTGTTTTCCTAGGTATTGTGTCAGGCACCATCTCTCCGGGATCGTCTCATATTTTTTGTCCAATGTGGCAAAAGAACTTTGATTGGGCAGCATAGGAATCCTTACGTGTTTCTTCTTACGTTCGTTGTTTCTTCATATCTTTCATTCTTTTTGCATTATTAAGATATATTTTTAGAGATTACTTGATAGAAATTACAACTAGTTCTTCGTTTTCATTTTATGCCACATCTTGGTGTCTCAATGTTCGGAGTTGGTCTTCATTCTACTAGTTAGAGGCTTCTGAATTAAGATCAACAAGATGACATTCTATTTGTTCTTAGTTGAGAAATATCATCTATGATGATAGATTCCGTGTCAAGAAATTCTCTTAGGCGATTCATTGCCGGTATTGCAACTGTCGGATGTTTTAGATTCGTTCGACATTTTTGTTCCGGTTGATGGCAATGTGGAAAAATGTGGACGCAGAAGTCAACAATGAATGTTTAAATAACAAGATGACGAGTAGGTTAAAAACTCTACTTAAAGTTGTAAAAACGATCATGTTTGTATCAAGTGATGATTAATATAGTATTAATAAGAAATGCTCGCAATACGTTAATATGTAATTAATGGAACTTATATTACATTAAGGATTTTAGACTCAATTGTAATTGTTTAAAGACATGAAAAAAATGCAAACTGATGAAAACACGAAATCACATGCATACGTCAGGTGAAACAACTTTTTACGGATTTCCATAGCAAGTCATTATTACAAATTTATCGAAAGAATCCTTTTTATTTTGTGTTATTGATTAATCTGTGGTTCTGACCGCGTCAGCTGCTATTGGTCCCGTCAGTGTTCCGAATATATGTTATATTCGGAAAGATGGCCGTTTCCCTCCTCCTCTGGAAGATAAATTCGGCGCCGGTCCGCATGTCGGCTTGCCGAGTTTCTCCCAAAGGTTTCTCTCATGAGGTATTTCCAAAAGCATGGCACTGCCCTAACCAGGTGTCAAGCTCTCGACTGGTCTCTAGACATGTAGTAATGTATTGGATTTAAGTGTGTGTGTGTGTGTGTATGTGTATGTGTGTGTTTTAAAAAGGGAACATGGCTGAGGAAGGGAAGAACGTGCGATGACCGTGGCCAGTTTGTTAGAGTACTGCTCAGCTATTCGCCTGGCGTTGATGTAAGCAACCATGGAAAACTACCGATCAAACCATTCAGCCGCTTGAAATCTCCTTCAGGATGCAGCTGAATTCGACCTAGCTATCTAGCCATCAGCGCAAAATTGGCAAACAATAGTTGCCCCGAGCTATCACTGGCTGTTTGTTAGGGAGAGAGAAGGGAGGGTTAAAATAACTCAATCTTGATAATGTATTTTTAAACGGCTCCACTGCAGTACCTCTGATAGGGTGATCGTAGGTAAGAGTGCCGACTGTGGTAGGATTCTTCGACACTAGCCAGACAGCTAGATCGAGTTCTGTAGCTGTCTGGAAGAGAATTCTAGTGGCTGGCTGCTCTGGTCGGTAGTTTTGCGTGGTTTCTCTGATCAATACCATGGGACTGCCGGAGCAGTATCCTAACAAAAGGGACACGGATGGCGTGCGATTCTTCCTTTCTCTTTCTTGTCCTACTCCCTTGTCATCCTACTTTCTTGTTATCCCTTATTTACACACACACTTGCAGACAGTACACTACCACACGTGCCCCGACACCGGTCGGGAGCTTAGAGTTCTTCCCGGCTGGGTGGTACCTCGGTGGAGGGAAATCCTGGTTTGGGGGTAAACACCAGCAGCCGACGATAGGTCGGCGCTATATCTCACAATCCTGTGGAGGTAGATCAAAACCATCTCCCGAAGAGAAAACATGCTCTATTCTTACGGAACTAATGACCTTAGCAGTTCATCCGACCGAAATCACTAACCAATCAATTTAACCCGCCCCCTCACTCCATACGAAGGCCGAGGATCGCCGGGTACTCCAGTCGGTTGTGAAGAGATCGAAGAACGGCCTAGAAATTCCGATCCCTAATTGATACGCCAGCCACACGCGGGTGGGGCCCGTGCACATCTTGCTTGCAACGCAGTTGCCTCCGCCGCGCCGCGCCGCGCGCTGTCCTGCGTGCTGCACCCGAACGGGCGCTGACGCAACGCCGCCGCGGCTACCACGCGCACGGGACGGAGTGCGTGCGAGAGACACGCGTGCGGCACGCCACGCCACACCACGCCGTGAGTTAATACGCGCTCGGCGGTCGGCCCCTCGCTTTAGCGGCTTATTTCCGCGCGCCCGAGTTTCTCTCTCCAGCGACTTGCCTCGAAGAAAAACAATTGCTGTTACGAGGATAAAACGTGAGGCGTGTACTTTAACGCGTGTTTGCTCGGCGCGGAATTGCTTACATGTGGTGAAGTCGTTTGCTCGCTTTTGAGAAGTTGAGAGTTTTTTGTTGTTGAAACTATTAATTCACATATGTTTGATGTTTGGAATATGTGTTTTTTATTTAGGTTTTAAATCTACGTGTTCTTGAATTACGCTTTTTTAAGAATACCAGAAAACGTAATTTTCCGCGAGAGTTTTATGACGTAAATATGGTGTATATGTGTGCGCGTGTGTGAAAAGCGTGTATTACTAGGTTCAGCGAATACGTAATAAAATTTGTTACGTAAAATTCCATTTATTTTGCTACGCCAACTTCTAAATCCCAGAATCAGTAAAATGAGGCAATTATAATTATTTGTTACATGAATTACATATTTTTAATTAAAATTCCTTTCTTCACGTTTTCACGTGAATTTTCTATGTAAATTAGCAGGTCTATAAAGAAATTAAATTATTTTGATAATTAGTCCTCCTAATAAGAATCATTAAACCATCAAATAAAAAATCGTCGTTGGGGTACACTAAACTTTTCTCATTAGGAACACTTCAACTATAATCTGAGAGAAGCCGAGGCGACGCAGGACCGCGTCACGAGGAACCAGGCGAGACTAGTTGAACAATCAATGGCGAGGAGGAAACTAGAGGAGCGTGGAGTCGGATCGGGAGGTAAGAAACGACATGGAACGGGCGAGACGATGCAGTATAGAGCGCATGGAAATGAAGAGGGTACGGTAGATAAGCAAGGTGATGTGGGGTGCGGTAGTGTGTAGAAATTTCGGAGAAGATACGAAGCGTTGAGGGATGGGGCGTGGTAAAAAAGGTTCTCGAAGGGAGGAGGTGTAATACGGGGAGACGTGGATCGGGTTGTAGAGAGTATGGAAGACAGGCAGGGTGATGTGTGGCGGGATAGTATGTAGAAGTTTCGACGTTGAGGGACGGGACGCGATGTAAAGGATTCTCGAAGAGAAACGGGGTAATAGGGAGAGGCGTGGCGGATCGGGTTGTAGAGAGTATGGAAGACAGGCAGGGTGATGTGTGGCGTGACAGTATGTAGAAGTTTCGGCGTTGAGGGACGGGACGGGATGTAAAGGATTCTCCAAGAGAAACGGGAAATAGGGAGAGGCGTGGCGGATCGGGTTAGAGGGTTTGGAAGAGGTGGGGCGTTGTGGGGCGGTGCACGACGTTCGTCCGCGCGAACAACAGTTGCAGCAGCGCCGAGAAGGAGGCCGCGGCGGGGCTGCGGTGGAGGGGGCGGAGCAGGCCTGGCGGTCGGACAGGCGCTGTCAGCGGGCGGCCGAGGGCGGAACGCCACTCTCCTCCGCGTCACGCGACGCGGCGAGCGGCCTGGCGCTCGTCCGCAGGCGGATGCGACGGAAGGGGCAAAGCGGGCGAAAGCAGGGGAGAACAAGATCCGCCACTGGGAGGAAAACACGGAAAAGAGCGTCCAATGCAAAAATACTGAAGAAAACCCAGCCAGTTTCCTTAAACCAAAATACTTATTGGTTTTCAATTTGTAGTGGACTAATCGACCAGCTGGAGTTCGCCTCTCTTCTGTTAGCTCCTTTATAAATTATGACTCTTCTTTTCAAAATATATTTTATTATGACTAATTAAAACACATTACAAAGCATTCGTGTGCCTTATTACATTGACAAATTAAGTCTGCACTCTTACATGGCAAAAACAATTAATAATACAAATCAATGACTTTTTTAAGTCATGACACCGATAGTCACTTTTTAGTTTCCATGCTATGAAGCGACACAATTTTTAACAGAGTAGTTCAATGGCAACAGCACCGTATTAAAAATAATTTAATGCATTGGTTTTGGTTTTCAACAAATACAATCCAAGCAAGATTCAACTGCTGTGTGGAGGGCACATGAGGAAGCAAAGAAAGCTACGCAGGAAGACAAACTGGCGAAACAAACAATGGGGACGGGGAAAATTTAGCAGCAGAGAATTGATTGATTCATTCATTGATTGATGATTCCAGGTGCGTCAAATTCTAAGGTCATTAGCCCAGTAAGTGTATGGTTGGTAATTTTAGGGAGGTGGCGGTGATATTCCGCGCTGGATGGTGAGATCCGGTCCCGACCTACCACTCGGGTAGTAGGGTTGTCCTCGACCAGGTATCTCCTACCAGTGGGGCACAGTCCCAGCTGGGACAAGCTCGAAGATCCCGACTGGTCTCCCGGCATGTGTGGTAGTGTAGTGCATGTCACTGTGTGTGTACGTAAGGGGTGCGGATAGGACAAGGAAGAGGAAGGAAACATCGCGCGCGGCACAGGGCCCGATTGTTAGAGGACTGCTCCGGCATTCGCCTGGTATTCGCTTGGCATTTATCGGAAAAATCATTGGACACCACCAATCAGAGCCGCCGGCCGCTAGAATTCTTTTCCTTTCAGCGGCAGAATTCGACCTAGTTCGTACTGCTCGTACTGCTCCTCCCTGTATTGATTTCGCCCGTCCACACGTGTAGAGAATAATTAGGATAGACGAACATTATACTTATCCCATTTTTATACAAAAAATGGTAAGTTGGATTATTCACTGGTGTCAGATTTGTGATGTCCGCTATAACCAATGTCGTTTAGAGTCAACTGAATATTCATACACAGGGATGTGCTATATTCGAGTTCAGACGGTGACAACACATTCTCTAATAGCTATAAATAAGCATTAACGTCGGCTACTGTTATGCCGACATAGCTGGGGGTGTAGTGCATGCAAGTGTAAGTGGTGTAATCAAGGGGTGAGAATGGGGCAAAGAAGAAGAAGGAAAGATCGAGCGTGGTCCGTAGCCGGTTTCTAGAGTATTGCTCCGGCATTCGCCAGGTGTCGAAAAAAACGGAAAACTACCAATCAGAGCGGGGGCTAGAAAAGAGGCAGAGGAGCGAAGTACGATAGGCACACAGGAAAGAACGCGATGCTGCAGAAAGTAAGAGATGAAGGCGATTAGGATGTGGTAGGAAGCTACGTTGAAGTATCAGCTGAGGGGAAAGTTTAGCAATGAGACACGATAATTAGATCGTAGTGATGGTGATGAAACAATGATGATGGATAAGGAAAACATTTGAAGATCGGAACTGATACTGAAGGCCGCAGGGGCAAGATAAACGACGAGGTCCAAAAATGCGGCAAGCAAACAGAGGAAGAGATGGAAGCGGCTGTGGTGGCCGAGGGGCGCAGGGGTCGGAGGGGTGAGCAGAGGGCAGCGACCACGAGCCCCGGGCCTCGCAGATGATTGTGTCAGAGCGCAACGACCAGATACAACGGTCAGCGGCCGGTGCGCGGTTGCGGGGCCGCACGGAAGCATCGAAGGTAGCGGACGTGCAGCGAGGCCCACGAGCGGTGTGGCGGCGGGGAGGGGAGGGGCGGGGCGGGGCGTGCGGCTGACAATGTGATGTGATTAATTCGTGCCTCTGCCGAGGGGATCCATTGTGCGAGCATGAAATGTTGGCAGGCGCCTGCCGCCGCCGCCGCCGCCCTCGCCCCCGTTGCCGCCCCCGTCGCCATCGCCGCTGCTCGGCTCCGAACGCAACCGCTGTCGCGGGCAGGGGTTCCACAAGAGCGGCGCGGCTACGGCGAGAGGCAGAGATCAGCCGCCGCCCCAGGGTCACAATGGAACGTCCCGAACGTCCCGAAATCCACGATCATCAACACGTCACTGCTGCGTAAGATGGTTTGTGGTGTAACATGGGTTTGGTGGTATAACGGTTAGAATATCGGGCTGTCTTACTGAAGTTGGTGGGCAGTCGATCGCAGCCGGGGATTTTTAAGGATGAAAAAAATCCTTCGTGCGCTTTTCTTCGGAGGGGAAATAAAACTGTTTGCCCCATGGTGTAGATTTACTGCATGCTTAAAAGAAGCTTCTGAGCTGAATTTTAAAATTAGTGGTGCCACAGAATGGCACAGACTTTTGCGTATTAGTTTTCTATTTCCTTTGGTCTGGGCTAACTATTCGGAATTGCCACACACTCGTGCCAGCTGCCATCTATTGCAGCCCAAGGTGCATTAATTCGACATTTTCTTAGTTTTTCGGTTTGCTAATGGTAGAATGGAAATACTACTTTTAAAATATCAAAGAACAGTAAAACCTCATCCTAAATGGCAATGTTCTAAAATTACGATGACTAAAAATGCGAAATTAGAAGCTCTTTTTCACAGAAAAGATTTGAACTTTTGAAAAACTTCATTTGAAGCACATGCATTCACAATAACGTTTATAAATTGCTGGTAATGTACATATTAAAGGTGAGAGAGGTCTTTAAAAAAGAAATACATTTGTGTAATATTTTAAAAATGAAAAAATACCTGAAAGTAAACTTAAAGCCATGTTAAAGAGTGCAAATAGAACTATCCGTTCTAAAAGTTTCAAGAAGAAATTTCGAGCCATTGATGAGAAAATAGCGTTTGAACGTTTCTGAAGCACCACTAGTCACTTACGACAATGCATAACTGGAAACGCCAAAATTGTCAATGCTTAACCAATAAATTCCGAACTTTGCACAGACTTTATTAAGACTATTGTAAAATTACCTGCAAAACCTGAACTAAGATTTTGCCATTTAGTAAATATTAAGGATTTTATTGAATTTTTAATCAAGTATTAAAAAGCTCCATGTGACGAATCCGTGAGCCATACCTTCTCAATTTTTTTTCCTTAAGCCGACAAACTTGTTGAAAGCTTTTAGAACTGAATACTGGTTCGTTAAAAAAATGCAAAAACTGATATGAATTTTTCTTTGGTTTTTAATTGAATCTCCAACAAAAGACTTGATTACATGGAAATTAAGGTTTTTAGTATTGTGTGTCGAGTTTTTGTGTGTTTAGTATATAGTGTTTGGCGTCCAGCTAACAATGTCCCCATACCTGAGCCTAGTTTAACTTCCTTGCTTCTGGTGGTAAGAGCTATATGTTGCGAACATGACATGCGAAGGCAGTAACTAGCAAACTCCGCCTGCCTGAGCTTTCCTTCGATTCACTGCTACAAAAACTGAGACGATTTCAAAAGAAAGCTACAGTTCTATTTTTTCCCGGACCGAGAACGCAGTTTCATACCACGGGAAGCTAGTACGATGCCCATGAGGTATCATAGGGCTTACTTGGAAATTAATGATTACATGAAAAATAATTATATCTATTTATTAGTCTACTTCTTATGCTCTACAAAATTCAGGCAAATTTAATGAAATTTGAAGAGCAGGAAACAATTTGGATCTACAAAAATACTGAAAACATAAACAGGAGAAAAAATATTTGAAGCTTTTCTTTTGAGTTGTCTTGTTATTTCCATCTAGAGCAATTTTATTGGCTCACCTTTTCGCTACAACTTATTTTAAACCTGTCTTCAAATGTTTGGCAAGAAGATTCAGACATTTCTGAATTGTAATTTACAAGTATTCATAGAATAAGATATTAGTACATCATAGACAAATATTAGTACAATAAATGAGAGTTCTACGCCTTATAAAGACCGCGTTCACTAACGCATGCTCCTTTAAAACATTCTGTTACGACGTAACTACGTCATCAATTCCAAAACTTAATTCAAATCATCAAAGTACTCGGAGGTAATAAAGGACACTTAAAGCAAAAATTGGTATTGTTTTAGACATTTCATCAACATTTCACAAATGCGTGAGTATATGAACGAGTATTAATTCCACGTAAATACTTTTACTGAAGTAAATATTTTTAATTAAAACAGGATATTTACAAAATATACTTCTACCAAATAAAAAATTCATGACACGACAGTTAGCATGACTACCGGTATTTCCTCCAATATTCTGATGTAAAATCTTATATATTTGGCAGATTGATCATAAGGAGATGAGCGCGCCAGAAATACAAGTGGTTTTCTTCAAACATATTAAATCATTTGCAATCTATTTTCTGTGATACCGTAGGATGCAGTAGATTTGTGTTGGATGGACTCTCGTGTTCTAACTACTCCTTATGTCTGTGTCTATGAGACTACTATTTTTCTGTTGAGATGTTAGGAACTATTTTATATGTATTGACACGTAAGCAATGATGATGAAATAAAATGTTCTGAAACGTCAAATTGTAATTATTTAATGCTTTAATTACTTTGGTCAAATCTCATGGTCTAAACCTCCAGCTTTTTAATCCTGTGTATTCATTTTGATCCCGATCAAATGATAATTGTTTTTTAGAACTGAAAAATCATGCTTTCGCCAAACGCGCGCTCAGATTTAAACACATTTTACATTAAACAAACTATTTATAATTGAACATGTATTTTTAGGTTTTAGTAAATAAAATAATAATCACAAATAAGTTACACAATACGAATGCATGCAAAAATACACAAATCCGAAGAACGTTAATTTCTCATCAATATCCTCCCTGTCATTTGCTGGGCATATTATAAATGAGTAAAACCTTTTTACTGGACTCCTCCCCTAAAAGCGTATGTTTTTTAATGGCTTATAAAACCTGCAAGTGCACGGTGTATATAAAAAATAATATTACTGTTTCTAATACTGGGACTCGAAACACAGACCTCTCAGTTGTAGTTCGAGTGCTCTGACAAGCAGAACAACTGTAGGGACGATTTTTTTTAAATTCCAAGCTTTTATTGTATAGACTTACGGCGCACACTTCGTTTTTTCGTTTTTCCGTCCAGAAAGTGGACAAACAAATGCATGGCATTAAAAAATGCTATAAACGCGTGTGAAGATGAGTAGGGACGAATTTTGAAATTTGATTTTGAATTAATAGGAATGTAATTGCGCTATTGCATGAAATTAAAATACACTTTTTTTATTTTATTTTTTTTTTTATTTTCAGAGAATTCGTCTCATTTATCCCCGTTTATCCACTTCAGCATCGTTTTCGAGATTACTGCGAAAACGGAAAAAGTCTTGCTTTTAGTTCACACTCGTGTTTGACTATCGTTCTTTTCTATAACATATGTTAAATTTTCAATGTACTTTCCGTGACTAATGTATCTACTATAGTGTATTTCATATTAGTGTAATAAACAACTGTGTTTTTATTGTCATCATGAAACTATCTCCAGCCAATAAACGAAGCAATGTAAAATATTTTAAAGTTTTTCCAATAAATGCCGCTGATCCGGGACACGATGTTTTTGGTTTGCAACGGTTACGCACTGTTTCTATCAACGACACCACGATTCCTCAGCAATAAAACTCATTAGAAGTTCCATGTGTTGAGGCGTCTTGTTATCCCATGTTCATAAAAGTCAACATACAAGTGGACGCCATGTATGAATGTTTGAGTGTGCGTTATGTTGACACAGTGCGTGGAATTTAAAGGAATGACTTGCGTTTGTTTTTATTAGGCGTGTTTCAAGGATATCCTGAACCTAAGTAAACCTCCCTTGGTTTAAAAAAGACGTATTCACCAGTCTCCTTTTGATTGCTTTTAATAATAAACGACTAATAATTGACTTCCAAACATCACAGTGACACAGCCTTGTAATGGTCAGTAGTGCGCGTTGGTCAGTAAAGTGTAAAATAGTTGAGTAATAATAGTTTTAAAATAATACAATAATTATTTTGAGATATAATAAAGTTGAGAAAAAGTTTAGAAATTAATATTTGTACAAACTATAAAAACTAATAAAGTTTGTAAATTATAATCAGTGATAATACAATAGCAAACATATGCTTGTACCTATTAACTCGTTAGTCTAAGTTATTTATGGATTTTGCGCCACCCACTTCCCATCTGTTACCTTTCGACGCCTAAAAGACATTTTTCCCACTGATCTCCTTAACAGTGGATGAATTTAAGAATATTACAGAAAAGTAAAACCTAGCCCTCTCTGTAAATTTCCATTGGAAAATGTTGAACCGTATTTGGAAAAAAGTCTTTTAATCTTTTCTGAAAAAGTAGATTTCACAGAAAACGTTTGAGTTTTCGAGATAGATATTAAGAAATTATGTGTTCCACTTGTACACATTTATTAAATAATATACAAATTACATTTAAATGTTAACGACGCGAAAGATATTTCAAAGAAATGTCATGTGTCACTTTTTGAAAAATCAAGAGAACAGATAAATATCGCATTCTTGCCAAGTTATTCCTAGATTTAGCACTCTCCATGTTGCTTTTACAACATTATATGGAACCGTGTTTGAGAAAATTTTGTTTTAGAAATGCCCATATTTCGCTCAAAATTACTTACAACTACACAAAAATTTCTGATATTTAAAAGACAAAAATACATTAGATGAATTAAAAACCTAATTGAAAGCTTCATTCAATGTACACCTAAAATTCAAAGAATTCTTTTCAAAATAGGAGGACCCTTAGTCGGGCAGATATGCTGAAAAATATGGTCAGACCAATGGATGGGCAGATAGACAAACGCACCGACGGCCAGATTGGCAAACGGGCAGGCAGACGGACGGGCAGTTAGAGGGACGGGCAGACAGAGGGACGGGCAGACAGAGGGACGGGCAGACAGAGGGACGGGCAGACAGAGGGACGGGCAGACAGAGGGACGGGCAGACAGAGGGACGGGAAGACGGACGGGCAGACAGACGGACGGGAAGACGGACGGCCAGACAGATGAGCAGACACGCGTTGGGTAGACTGACAGCCACAGACACTACAGTATCACAGATCCATAGACAGGTGGATGAACGGTAGGTCGTTTTGAAAATAAAACAGTGTATTGTTCTTTGTACCACATATATTACTCCGTATATACGTACGTAAACGAGAAAATAACATTACACCTTTGACTACCCAAAACCCCATAGCTATAATTTATGTTCAAATTATGTTCTTTGAGAATCCACAGAACAGTCAAAACGTAATTTGTGACAACTATAATATTATACAATTGAAGGTGAAACGGTAACAAAGTATACCATTGAAATATAGGATGATAGTTCCTTTGATTTTTCCACTATGAATGTAGCAATGTTGCCGTTTTCATATCATTTGCAATTTTAAATTTACAGACTGTGTAATTGCAACAAATTTGGAAATGGTTATATTTTTTATTACAAAGACTCAGGTTAAAACTAGTCGTTTTAAAGGAAGCCATATACTATGCCTTTTGCGTGACAGAACAGTTTCAAGTCACCGATTTTCAATATGTGAATATTTTTATTATATTATTATGATTATGTTATTCACAAATAACTTTTTTCACGCAGTGACAACGGGAATAACGAATTCCAGGAAATTAATTTCGACTCGTTTCCATCAAACCGCAATACTGAAATTTTAGATGCCGTCCTAAATGTTATGATTTGAGTGCATCGATCGGTCAATACGCGGTTGACCCACGCGCTGGTCGCTTGAAATGAGCGCCAGGACCAACGGCGTTTATGTGTCGCCCTACAGGAACACGAACGTGGAGAACCGCTGTCCTTTAGCGGACAACACTGGCGAGAACTTTTGTCGCTGACGGAAAGACAAATGGACTCATTACCTCGCCATTAATTATCAAATCGACTCGCGGACTAATCCACCGGCCGAAAAAAGAAATCTCGAGAACCGCTTTTCGGGGTAATTGCTGTTCATTAATTCCCGCAGACATCCCTCATCCCACAGCCACCAGCCGGCGGGTACGCAGCGCTTGTAAAGTCAATGGGGCTGCAGTGTAAACACAATGCCGGTACACGACTGTGAGTTGCATTTACAGGCAATTGAATAATGCCGAATTATAGTTGATTGCTGAGCGCTTGGGATGTGAGAAACGTGCGAATCGAATGCTGGGGGAAGGGGGGAGGAATTATCGTTGTTACTCAATCACCTGATGAAAAACCTCCCAGCAGCAACAGTCGTTCAATTCACTGATTCTCAATCTGTGATCCCCCAAAACTGTACGGTACCTCAAATACTTCACAATGCTATAAAAGTACAAAACAATGCATCTTTGTAGATAGCACTGACTTGAAGGGGGTACAAGGTAGCCGACTAAGTAGCGATTTTATTTTTAATAGTAGTATTATTCCAACTCTAAAAAACTCTTGAATTTCATAAAATCTTTGGAAGAACATTTTCAAAATACATAAGAGTAATAATAATAATAATAATAATAATAATAATAAAAATTAGAAAGGAGTGAATTTAAAATAAGCCTGCAGGTGGGGGATAACTTGTGCTGAACCGACGAATTTCCCTATCTCCCGAAAAAAGTTAGCCCGGATAATTTATTGTTTACATTCTTATTTGAACAATTAAATTTAGAAAAGCTCATTAGTTATATTATAAGAATGTGAGTTACGTTAGATTATGAATATTGTTTCGATAAATTACGGAACTGTTACGTGTATCGTCTGCAAAATGTGATTTGGCAGTATAAAAAAAGAAAAGTAGCATATGGAGGAATCTCTGATAGCTTTATATTTATATATTTGGAGGACCAGCAGACTGTAAGTTAAATGATACACATAACACATAAAATTAATTGAGCTGTACGGTATTGCATAGATGGATGGAATATGATAGGGCAAAAAAAGAACAACATTGGCTGTAATAAAAAATAACAAATATTTAATTACTAAAAATTTGAGTTAAAAGGTTAGTAAACAAACAAAAAAATATTAAAAAACAGTAAGATAAAAATTAATATGAGAAAAGTAATGAAAAGGAAATGAACAAAAATGATTGAAAACAGTAATCTTGAAGTCAGAAGTTGCCAAAAATTAAAGTCTTTTCTTGCGTTAAATTTAAATAGATTAAAAGAGTGCACTCAAGTAGATTTCTGATGCATCAGAAAGAAGTTTGAAATAAGTAATCACTTATCCGTTGGAGCTCTGGTGGGTGTATCTTGCAGCAGATGTCGGTCGAGAGATGTTGCAGCAGCAGGAGAGTGTTGACGGGGATGGCGCAGAGTTGCGACCCCAAATTGAAGTGTTGTGCAGAGCAGCGTCTTCTAGCAGATTGCAGTAGGCAACTAGGCGTTGCACCGCATATTATAAGTAAATGCTAGAGAGCCGCTTCTTGCAACAGATTGCGGTAGGCAAAACAGATTTTGCACCGCATACGAAAATACGTCTGACCTCTGCGGAGGTTGCCACAAGAGTCCTTGTTCTCGTCGGATGAAAAGTTTTTGAAGACTGGTCGGTCGAAATGTTGTCCTTTCGTGACACACAGGGGCGCTAGTGTCAATTTGCGTGTGTGTCTGAGGGCTAGCGCTGTTGGGGAGATGGCGAAGCTTGTGCACGCACTCAGCGCGCACGCATGCCCTTGGAGCCGGAGGGGCTCGGACAGGAAGTTGCCAAAAAAAATGCGCCTGGAATAACACCCTCCGGCACGTTCGCAGTCGCCACCCCCACGGGGGCGGGACGCGCGGAGGGTGGTCCAGCAGGGGTGCAGGGGTCCAGCAGGGCACGGCGAGAACTGCATTCCTCCGAACGACGCCACTCTGACCGATTTCACTCACATACAGTTTTCAACACACTACACTGGTTGTTCAAATAATTGAGTATAAAGAATTGTGCTGCAAGAGTCCTCTGGGTGCAAGGAAATAAAAAATTCAATAAATAGTTTTAAATTGGGACGTAACAGGAACAGCACGTTTTTTCGAATTCTTGGTATGTAAAAAAAATGTACTCTGAATTCGGCATACACTATAGACTGCGCTTGCAATATACGAGAAGACTTTCGGTTAAAACGTTTAATTTATTGCCGTGTTATACAGGAGTATTTTATTTGTTGGTGTTGAAGCGGCGAATGTAGTTTAAGATTTTGGGAGAGCTTCTGCAGATGTCGAGCAACAGAAACTGCTAAATATCATTCTAATCCCTTGACACAAGGGAACGTTCTGAAAACGACAATAATCAAGACAGCACACCGCGCCGTAAATCATTAGTATTTCAGAGGTTGTCAGTATTACCTTGTCTGAGAGTGTCTGAGAGTGTTTCCTTCCAGCTTGCTACTCTCGCGTATTACAATATTCACTCGAGGGATCGCGCGCAAACGCGTTGTTTCATGGATCATACAGCGATCATAATCTCAACACCAACTTCACGCAAATAAAATTGACCTTCAGTGCAATCGACACGTGCGTATTACTAGCTACATCGAGGTGCGACATTTGAAATGTATGTGCTTAATTAGCACCAAAGAATTGTTGTAAATGATTGAATTCCAAGAACGGTGTTAGATTTGAATTAATTTGGGCGCCTATGTGCCAACAGTTGTTATTGGGCAGTGTGAGCGATTCTCTTTCAAAAACTATATTGTGTGGATATGTTGAACAGTGTTTTTGTTGTTTTAATTTGTATCTCAAATTTCTTGGGTGGTACCCTGTTGATGGGAGTTACCTGGTTCGGGAAAAACCCCCAAGCCGACGTGTAGGTCGTATGATCTCACCATCCAGCGAAGGAAGATCACCGCCATCTCACATGACCAATGATCTTAGCAGTTGACGTGTTCGGATCCATGAAATAACCAATCGTTTCCTCTTTACTTCCCTCGCTATTACAGTAATCTCTCGACATTCGCGAATTTGCTATTCGCGATTTCCGAACATTCGCGATGAGAGAATTGCTACCAGTTTTAACATTCGCGACTTCAACATACGCGAATGTGTCGTTTAGTCGTACACCTTTTTTCTGAAAGCGAGCACTTTTCATTTTCTTTATCAGCGTTATTTGGGAACCGAAATCGGCAGACATCAGAGCCCAAAGTACCAAGTTCTGTAAAAATGTCAAAGTTGGAATGTCATCACATTAATAGAAAAACAAAATTGTAAAATAATTCAATTCAATTGCGTCAAGTTAGAGATAAGGGTTTTGGCCACACAAACAGAAAAGCCATTTATGAATTCATTGTAATGATTTCACTGAAAAGTAGCTTGGGGAAATAATCAGCGAATATCACCTCATCAAACGTAATGATGAACTAACGGAAGTGAAAATGCGTCCTGGAACAACTTCAATGTCAAAACTGTTAATTGCGTGCTACAACTTCAACAAGCTCTGGTGGAAAGGGAATTTAAATACGATCTGAACACGAAAATTACTTCGAAATTTAAGAGAGAAATAGAAGCAGCAACTCTTCCACATATGGATATTAGAATGAGGAGGGTGATGAAACAAAAACAATATAACCAAAGTCAATATCCAATCATTTTGAACTTTGAAATAAGTTTCAAATATATTTTTTACTTCTTCTCTTTAGGATGTTACTTGTGAATTCTGTTTGTAGGCGTGCTTACTCAGTTCTACTGCAATTGTTTGCAATTTTTTCTTTCTTTTTTTTTACATCTAGGAACCTAACCCACCTTTTTCGTTAAACGATAGGCTCAACATTCGCTGATTTGACATTCGCGATGCTTTTCGGGAACCTAACTCTCTCGGAAGTTGAGGGATTACTGTATTATTTTCAGGTAGGATTGCGGACCACAGTAAGTATTACTCGTTCACTTTACATTTGCAGACGGCAGAATTAGGAACTAAGGTTGTTTTGAAAGTGAAGGCCCGAACACACAACCGAGAATACACGAATGGCCCCGATGTCAATCATCATCTGACCAATCAGCTGTCTCCGAAGGCAGCACACGCGCTACGGACACAGCTGATGAATTATGCCTTTCTGACAGTAAGCTGGAGTCGCGCTCTTAAATGATTAAGATAATATACAATAAAATACATCACACCACACGCTATTCCCAACATTCACATACAATATTTTTATTTCTTCTTTGCACTTATCTACTTCTTAATGGTTATGTTCTTGCCCCGCCGGGCTTGTGTGTGCTGCTCACCGCCATCTATATCGTATTAAACGGTCAGTATCAACTGCAGACGCGCGTTTCTCATTCAGTCGGCGGTGACCTCATGTAAACAGATCGCAGCGCTCCGTCTGCAAATGTAAAGCGAACGAGTAATACGTGCTCCACAGAACTATTTATTCCGTGTTTCAGCCGCCGGCCGAATTCCTTGGATGTTCGTTGGCGTCATCCTGTGCTACGCGAAGCGTGGGCTAAACTCCACAGAGCACCTTTGATATTTATGCCTGGTCGCTCCTGTCGCCGCCGCACAACGTTGCGTGGCTCGGGCAGACATGGTTGAGACGGCTCACCTTCGCCTTGTAGAATTATACGACTTCCTGCATGGCACGGCATTCTCTCATGTGGCCTGCCGTGTTAACAGGAAAAAGCTCATCTCGCTTGCATCGATATCTATCTTTTGTTTTGCTTTTGACTTCCGACCTTATCCAGGCTGTAAGCTAAAATATTATAGAGGTTTTTATCAGTGTTTTTACCAACCTATAAGTCTGGGTTTGATATTCCTTATTTCATTATACACCCGGTTCAATATATCAGTTGAGTGAATGGTTTAATCACTCGTATTTGTCACATACTTATATTTTACATAGTGTTTTAGAGGACAAAACATTGCTGACCGTGTGAGTGGCTATTAGTCAAGGATTTCTATAAATTAACTAGAAATAGTCTCTCGGGAATATATGTCAATAAAAATTATTTATTTTTTATTCTTCAGATTGGCTCTTATTTGTATAAATATGGGTCAATTTTTATAAATTTACTAGTCAAGAATTTTTAAAAATTTACTAGAGAGTCTTTTGGCAATATATTTCAATAAAAATTATTTATTTTTTATTCTTCAGATTGGACAGACACTGCCCAAAACCCATGCTTTATATTATAGATTTGTCCTTCCTCTTCCCTGTTTGTTAAACTTGATATTCGTACCTGGACAAAGTTCCATTAGACTTATGTTTCCTTCCAATGAGCATGACTCATGAGACGTGAGTTTAAATTCGGACTTTGAAACCATCTTCAATAGAATTTTAAATACGAAGGCTTGCGCGAAGGCCATGACAAGCAGTTTCTTCCAGTGTTACTGCAGGTCAGGAAAAAAATAAAAATAAACGATTGGTAGGTCACAAAATATGGAAATATTTAATTTATTACATTTTAACAACATATAGATTTGTATCAAGGTAGAGAAAAAAGGTGCCGATGCTATCAACAGAACTGATTTTAATTCAATCCTTCATGAATGAAAAATATTGTAAATATTATATTGATTTTGTAATACTATGTATATTATTATGTAGGTTTTATTTATTGTGCAATTGAATTGTTATGTTATGATGGCGTATTACTATGATGGAGAAATAAAATAAGTCATCTCCGTCAACTATTTATTAGGAGAGCCGGCTTTCGACGGCTTTGCCGTCATCACCATTCTCGTTGTGTGTGGCAAAAGTCGGGAGACTGTTACTCCTGTCCTTAACTCCAGATACGGCTAGCTTTAGGTCTTCCGACTTTCGGTCTCACAGTCTCCCGACCTTTGCCACACACTGACTGACTGACGATGACGCAAAGCCGTCGGAAGCCGGCTCTGTAAATATATTAAGTTGACGGAGATGACTTGTTTTATTACTCTGTGTAATTACGTCAACAACACCACATCATAATTCCCACACTTTATTACTATGATTTACATAACTATAAATTCTGTACGTTACTGCACCTGTGCAATGAGAGTATTACAGGAATAAGGATGTAACTGAGCAACCTAATTTTACAAAACAGTAAATACATGTAGGATATATTTCATTAAAAAAGAAATACAGAAATAAGTATGGTACCCAAACGGTACAACTAAATCTCAAATTCTTGAAAATGTTAACGAACTTTCAGCTCAAAAGCTTTTAATCTGACAGAGTTAGGCATGGCACTTTATTCATTTATTCGTTCGTTGATTCATCCATTTATTCATTGATTCATTCATTCATTCATCCATCCGACCACCATATATCTCCTCCCTACCCGTACCAGTCTTAAAAATCTTTGGGACAGCACTTACTCTGCGTTACCTTAATTCTGACGTGAGTGGGAAAATACACCTCAAACAAAGCTTAAACACTGATTTCAGTGCCGGAAATTTGAGATTGTTCTGTTGAGACTCCAATTCCACCCAGTTCTAGTTCAGGGAAAATTAAAAATTACAAATTAATATACAACCGACGATATTCAATGTTTGTAATCTTGCAATATACATATTTACATGTACAAGTAATGTCTTGCAAATTGAATTATGAGATATTAGTCAGGTGATATTCCTTCTTTTTGCTACTCTACACATTTTGTTTAGCGTGACATCCTTAATCTGCGTTGTTAGGAGGCTATTTTACACTTCTATGGTTATTGTGTGCCTATGATTTTTATTAATGTGCTTTGAAACGCCAAATCACTGACCTTCATTTGCACAAACAGCCATCTTGGCTGGTCCTATTTTCATGGAATGCGATGTTAATCTATTAATAACTAGCAGTTTATTGCACTGTCTGAAAAAAGTGCACAACGTCATAGAGGATTGTTCTTAATCTCTTATTCTACTGACATCACATTTTCGCCAATTTTGTTGGTTACACTATTTTTCCCGGCAGCTATTCCATTGGAATTTATTATTATTACCAAGTAGAGGTCGGTATACAGTGTGTCTAAAATTCTGAGGACCTCTATATGTATTCATGATCACAGGGCACGTGACATCGTTTAAAGAAGTGCCGATAACCACCTCAGTTAATATGCCACAGCACTTTTCTCGCGGCGATAAGCATTCTGGAGTCTCGTGTAATGCATCGCACTTAATGGCCGGATAAGTCTAATTGTTATGCTTTCCCGATGCGCAGTTACCAGTCTTCTCACCTATTTTTAGACAGCAGCAGAAAAAATTTTGCATAACCTTGTCACGCGATGTTATAATTTGCTGGGAGAAATTATCCTCGTAAAGTTTGCGTGTTTTATATAATTACTTCATTACTAGACCCTCACGAAATACCTAATAACTGACAGAAAATGTTATCTTTTAAAGAAAGTGATACTTTCTTGTTGTTATGAAGTGTGCAAGGAGACAGTTAAGAAGTATCGTGGACTCTAGAAAATTATTGTGCTTAGCTTTGTGTCGTGTTTGTCATCGATATATATCACCACATCATATGCGGCATTGGCCGTGGAATAAATGTGAGAAACGGTAGACATTTTGAAACATTGCGCACACTTTTGATGTGTAATGAATACTAGGTGAATCCTTGTGATTACATCGCACAGAAGGAAGTGCTCTAGGAAAGGTACGACAGAAAATACTGCATATCCACCAACACATTATGTTTTATACTTATCAAGACCTTTAAGACCAGTAAATATACACAGTACAGTTTTCATGCCAATTGGACGTATAGAAAACATTAAGTCCAGACTGCACGATTTCTGCCTCGAAACTTTTGGGCATGTTCATAATTTTTTCATGCAGAATGCTCAGTTTCATTCATGCGCCTCTAGCGGCAAAATCATTCACTAACGGATTTATTTACCTGCCGCGATGGCAATCGGCCATTGAAAATTCGTGTGTGTGTGTGTTGAAGGTGCAATTTTTTCAAGTGATATTTGATAAACTACCTCTTTCCGTATTCTCGCCTTCCTATTTTTCTTCTCTGCGCTCCTTACGGGCAATTATTACTCTAAAAAGATCACATTAAGAGATGCACAGAAATACCACCACCGAAAGTACTCGGCCGGCGCAATTCAATTGTTTCTCGGTAGACTCCCTATAGAGCGTCCAAGCATTTGATTGCAGTACAGAGCTTATGGAGAACAGCGTTGTCACTTCTCAGCAGCCTGGAGCAAATTAGAATACCACTTGAACGGAAATAATTTCAAAACATGTTAAATTGATGGCTAAATATTAGAAATTAAAGATTTTTGATAAAAAAGATGTATTATTTTTATTAGAATTATTATTTAAAAAAACAGACCTTTAAATGAGAGTTAAAACTGAAATATCTATAGCAAAACAAGTCCAAATCCAGTTGGAACATTGTTAGTTCATCACATACTGACGAGGCTTGAATTGTTTTGCGCGAATGACATCGATATCAAGGCCAATATTGCTAATTTTTAGTCTCAAGTCATTTTATACGTCCAATACATCCACTTTTTTATGTAAAATAAAGGGAAAATGCTCATTCACAAAGGTGAGATGATGTGGATGCTATCAAATACTGCGAGGGTTTGTGAGGACAATGCACAATATTCTTTTCGAACACCCAGCTAATATTCGTCACCTATTTGCATTTGAAAGCACATTTTACGTCAACTACTGGTTGAATGTCTTTAGCATTAATATTATTAACTGTAAAATTTCTAATTCATTTTATATATGTTTAAATGCATTTCACTGTTTTTAATAAGTGAAATTCAAAAATAAATACTCTATTTTTCCTTTCACATCGCCTGTTGAGAATCGCTGATCACTTAACGACATGAAATGTTCGTTCGGAGCACACGCAATATTGTTTTTATTACCGTCTAACTCAAGAACCATGATTCATACAGAAATGTGGTTGGTCTCATATCAAAATTTGGACTTCCCTTGTCATTTCATCTGCTGGGTGTTTGTGCTTTTCTGCAATAATAAAAAAGTTTCTCGCATAGTGAAAATTTAAGAATGTCCAAATGTAGAAATAAGCATTTGTCTATCATTTATAATTAATTTCATGGAAATTAAACCATAAAAACTAAATTACAAAATAGCCATCACATTCATAAGAGTTCTGGGAATAACTGGTAAAAAATTCAATAGTCTAAGATTAACACAACTGAAGTTATCGTTGAATGAACTTGTTAAGTATTTGCGCGTGAAACAAAATGGACGAGTCGAATAACCCTTGAGCCTCCTGAATCGGCAACACAGCTTGCGGTAGAAAGAGAGAGTCTTATGTAAAATTGTATTGGATAGAAGAGAGGGCAATACTCCATAAGGCGCTGTACTGCAATCAAATGTTTGGATGCACAATAGATTCCACCAACACGACAATTGGCTTTTATTCTTCTAGTTTGGAATCTAGAACAGTGTTGCCAGTTGTACAAGGATCCTGGTATTTGTACCAGCATTTTAATAAAGATACCATGTACTCAGCCAGATTGGAGAATTTTGTTCCCAACATATGGATTTTTTCTTCGTTACAGGGAAAAATGATCGGGAAAATGTTTGCAGGAATTAAAATCCTCCGCAGTCGGGATAGAAATATTATTCTCTCAATTATTGTCAATAAAGAAGGAACAACGTACGTTATTCTCTCTCTTATTTTTGTATCCAAAAGAGAAAAATAAACGATTCGCATAGAGAAAGGAAAACGAAGATAGTGTAAGGTTTCGAGGGTAGAGCACAAATATTCCTCCTCTATTTTCTCGAACAGCTTAAAGGATAATGATTGGTTGATTTGAATTATTTTAATTTAAGAGAACAGCTAAAGTAATTGGCAGGAAACAGTTCATGTCGTTTGTCATAATTTGGAGAATATTTTTCATTTCAAAAGTGGGGGAATTTTGTTTCATTGATGAGGTTATTTGGGGAAATTCCGTTGTAGTGGTGGGGAGAGAGCTCGCAATGCACCTGGCAAACCAGGTAACAGATTGCATAGAAGTGCGAGACTTTTCGCCATAGTGTAAGAATCATCTTACACTGTGCTTTTCGCACACATCGACTTTGATAGTGTTTTATTAACGCTCGAAAAATTATCGAAACTCTTTGGGCCAGCAACTTGAATATTGGCTCCGTGGCCACAGGTATTCCCGCGCAAAGACAGCTGCGAAAATGTGGAGAAACGGGTGAAAAAAAGGCCAAAACAGGTGACATAATATTTTCTTGAAATAATGTTCGAAATCAGATGTTAACGCCGATGTCCGCTGACAGTCTTATTTTTTTTATTACAGATCTTTCTATTGGCACAACGAGAGAAGGCAAATCTTAACAAGTGGCCGACCAAAAAAAGTCGAGGTCTTCCATCCCACTAATTTAAAGCAAAGCTTTTTGATGCCTCTACACAATTATAAGAATCCATGCACAAATTCACTTATCTTCATGTTTGTATCCAATGATTCAGATGGTGTGAGTAACTGATTGCGTAAAAATTGTAATTATAGAATGTAGATCCGAGATTGTAAGTTTTCTTCTTGAATAATCAAATAGAGTTGGATTAGATTTGTATTTGCCCGTTAGGAGTTTTCTCTTTGCACGAAATATCAATTCATTGTAAAAATATTTTATTTTGAACGTGTTGACAATGCCTAATTTGTGTATTCCGTAGTTTTCTCGCAATATTTATACATGAAATGAATTCTGTATCATTCGATGATACTGATGCATCAAATGGCCAATCGGGAGCCTCAAGCGAAACGTTGATTTGCTTATAAAGCGTTGCATATGGATTAATGTAGCCCGAAATGACTTTAATCATAAGTGCGTTGGAACCGCTTGTTTCCATAGGAAGTAAGCAAATCCTGTGTGAGCGAGGCCATCTAGAATGTAAACATTGGCAGGAAAAAATGATGATTTTCGCTGATTTTCATAAGGGACTTAAAGAGCATCTGGGTAAATCAATTTTAAAGTGGATATTGATGTTGAATATTTGTCCGTTCCCCATAAATTGCGCCATTGAGGGATTATAAATAATTAAAACTAATTAGTATAAGCCGATTAAAAGTTTTGACAGCACTTTTTTTAAAAACGAAAAACATCTTGATTAGCTTACATGTGAATTATACAGTAAGTTCCCATTTGAACCCATTTTATCATTTTAGTAATAATAATTCAAACGAAAAATATTACAGGGCTATATTGAGAAGTATTTTCTGAATGACTATAAGACTTGTATTTATCAGTCAATTTTCCAATTTATTTTTGTAGTTGATAATGCATTTGTTTTCTAAGAAATGTACTATTGTAACCAGTCAACATTGCATAGAAATTGTATATTGAGAAGATATTCTTACGTGCGCACGGCCTCCTTGGACTGATGTGTTGAACACCATGGCAACAGACAAGCTACCAAATGAGTAAAAAATCAACAAGCAGATGAAAGTTGGACGTCCCAAAGTACAGGCGAGAGGTGGACGTATTGAAGTAGAAACAATAAGTGGATCTTGAAAGGAAGTGGTTTTTAGTCTGACGGAATGTTGAAATTGGAAATACGGAGTGGTTATGTTGGAGAGTTGGGAGCTTCAAATTATAGATGTGAGATAATTTATGAATGTGAACAGGGTTTTGGTGTGCGGAAGCATGAATAAACTCTGATAGAGAATTGTTAAATTCAAGGACGTTTTTTTTCTTTTCCTTTCTTTATGTCCATGTTATTATTGTTTTGGGTTGTCTATAATAAATATTCGTGTTCTATTTTGAAATGTGAAATTGTTTTGTAAATATAATTGAACAGTAAGTTGTCACAATTCAGATCTGCGGTGTAGGCCGTTGAATCATCGGCCCTCATTAATAAATGGATGTTTCTGTTTCTTTTCTAATAATAAACCTGATTCACTAAGAAAAAATAAGAACCTTCACACTATTGTATTTACTTTCCGACATTGTTCTAATCTATTTCCAGAAACTTGCGCCAACAGTTAACAAATCACACATCTATTGCAAAAAAATGTCATTGATTCTTGACGGCATAATGAAATAAGGAACCGTGATAAACTCTTCAACTCTCGCTACGTGGGAACGGGGAAAATCTGTGCACAGATCCTGCGTCCAGAAGTATTTAGACTCTCTTCTACAATCAAACTCTCTTCAACCCGTCCCCTCATCACAAAACCCATGAGGCAATTCTTCGCCACTACTTCTAGTCGAAAGAAAACTTTAGGGTCCATACATTACGTAACGCAAATTTGGAGTTCTCTCCCCCGTGTAATGCACGCGTAACTTGCGCTTGATCCCTCCAAACAATTACATAACGCTTGAAACAACACTCCCCTCGTAAATGCAAGAAGTAAAAAAATGTAGCACAATAAAAACAATTTGTATTCTTTTTATTTGTGTTGTATATGGGGAATTACAGTAGTTTGACGTTGGTGACTTCAGATTACAAAAAGATTGTGGACACGTTCTGACTAAAAGGTTGCATAGGAGAACCAATTTTGGATCACAAGCCTTGTAGACTGTCAAGGATGACGCATAGGCGAGAGTCTCCTTAGCCAATTTAAATGGATTTTAGAATAAACTACATACAGATCTTCATGCTTATCGTTTTGAGAATAACTGGTTTAAATGGAGTTATTTGCTTGAGCGCCGCAGTGGGGCTGCTGTGGCGGTCTGTAGCACACTCCGCCATAAGCAGCGCCGAGGCTCTGCCACGCCGACGCGAGCAAACATTCATCATACGTCAAGTCGATAACAGTAAAAGATGTAAGTTGACCATAGGTGAAAAAACGAACGTATACTAACATTTTCCACTTAAAGAAGTTTCTACCCATAAGAGAAAAAAACCTGTTCCCAGTTGCTCTTTCTTATAAGTGGATTCCACTTGCACAAGCAAAACTCCATAAACTCAGAAACTATTGCCCAATGAGTCATTTCTTGATATCCAATGTAGTTGCAGTCGAGAAGATGTTTAAAATAACGAAAATGTTTCAAATCAGCTCTTGTTCCTGAAATACACTGTATTTAATTTTAAAATACAGTATTTGTCTTCGAATTGAAAAAGGTTTCAACGGTTTTGGCTTGATGCTTAGGAAAAACCTATCCAACAACGTTGAAAACTAGTGTGATCATCAAACTCCTTTGACTTTTACTTTCTCGCGCTTAAGAAGGAACTTCTTAAGAAGAGAAAGTTATGTAATGCTGCGCGATAGAACGGGGAATTCCGGCAGAAAAACATATTACAGTGCCCGGGTAACGAAAAAGTGGATCAATCCAGTTGCTAAATTTAGAAAAATAAAATCCTCTATCACGTGGCATATTCAGAATCCATGTTTTATGTCTCCTTGAATCCGAAAAATCAATTGACGGCAAAACGTCTGTCTGACTGTGAACAACGTTAACCAATTTTTTCCAAAACTGATATTCCCCAAACAATCTGGCTGATGTCGTGACCCTTTGAATTTGAACCGATATTTTAGTTTTGGGTGATATTTTACATGAAGCCATGACATTTTCCAAATTTTCAAAAAAAAATTGCTGCATTGGTTTTATTAAGTTTTGTTGTAGGAATAGCGTGAAAGTCGTTTGAGAAAATGGGGCAGGTATTAGGTATCATCAAAAACCCTGATTTTTCGAAAATTGCAAAACGTCAAATTTTTTGGCGTCTTCCTAGAACTACAATTATGAAAATAAGAGATTTCTTCCCTTAATGAAATCTGTTCCTTAAAGAAAGATTTTGAAATAAGGTGAATTTGTGTCGAAAATTTGAGTACATTTGCGTAATTTTACTCGAAATTTTGAGGCGAGAAAGTACAGTGCTGTTGTGGTACCATTAGTTTATACTTAGTTGTAGAGTCATTTCTGGGCTGTAAAAACACACCAGTAAGTTTCTTATAAATTTATCGATAAATAATTCCTATTCTGTTTTAACCTCAGCATCTCAGATTCCCATAGCAAGTTTCTTTTTACTTTCCCGTATACGTAAGAATACACGGAGTGATATACGCAGTATAGGGAAAGTTATGTAATGCTGCACGAAAAAATGGCCATTTTTCGGCGGAAAAAAATTAAGTACCGGGCCGTGAAAACGAATAAGTGGATAAAACCACTTGCTAAATTAAGAAAAAAAATCCCCTAACACGTGGTGTAGCCAGAAACACTGTTTTCTAGGTCCTTGATACCGAAAACCCAATTGAAAGGAAAACGTCCGTCTGTCCGTCCGTCTGTCTGTCCGTCTGTGAACACTGCTAGCGCCTAAACCATACGTACGATTTCTTCCAAAATGGATATTCCCCGGTCGATCTGATTCTAGTCAAAGCTTTGAGATTTTGAAAAAGAATCTTCAAAATTTAGGGGTACTTTATATGACGCCCCCCGGGGATTTTCAACATTTTCTCAAAAACCGCTCCAAATTTTTTCTTTAAATTTCTTGTATGAATAGAGCAAAATACACTTTTTAACATGGCATAGGTCCGATTTTCACGTACAGCTCTGAATTTGTGAAAGTTTAAATTTTTTTCGGCGTCTTTCTCCAACTACAAAATTGAAGATAGAGACTTTTTCTTCAAATAAAATTTGTTCTTCATATTGAGTTCTTTAATAAAGGTCATGTAAATGTTTCTCAAAATTTTGGTAGTTTTCGTGCTAATATTGCGTGCAATATGTGCATTTTTAAAAAATTACAAAAACAAGACTTTTCTCAAAAACGGCTCCAAATTTTTTCTTTAAACTTTTGGTAGGGATAGTGGTAAATGTACTCATATCAATGAAGTAAAAGCCATTTTGGTCTTTCGGTTGGTTTTTTTCAAAAATTACAAAAATGTAATTTTTTTACTTGTCTCTCACGTCGTTAATATTTACATTATCGGCGATTTTTTCACATTATTATATTTACGAGTATATATGCATTAAATAATGTCAAGTAAAGTTTCTCGAAAACACTACCGTTTTCTGTGAAAAGTAGCTCAAATTTCGGCATTTTCAGAAATGCTCAAACGCCATTTTCTCATATATGGCTGCAAATGTTTTCTTGAAACTTTTGTAACGGATAGTGCTAATTACACTCTTTAGTATAGCGTAAAGTTTATTTTGAGTTATTTTTTTGTTTTTTCAAAAATTATATAAATGTAAATTTTTTGAAAGATCTCTCACATCTTTAATATGCACATTATCTGCAATTTGTAAAGATGATTATATTTGTGAGTGTAAGTGCTTCAAATAACTTCAAATAAAGTATTTTGAAAACTCAAAAAATGTTCTGTGAAAATGAGCTTAAAATTTCGCATTTTTAGAAGTGCTAAAACGCCATTTTCTCTTAAACGGCACATAATTTTTAAAAGAAAATTGCCATTTAGGGTTAGGTTTTTGTGTTCTTTAATATTCTAAAATTAATGTTTCCGTTCTACCAATAGGAAACCGAAAAATTAAGAAAATGACAAAAAAATGTACTTTTGGCGATGATAGATGGTAGCTGGCAAGAAAGAGTATGTGGCAATTCCGAATAGCTAGCGAAGATCCAAGAAAATAGAAAACTAATACGGGAAAGTCTGTGCCATTCTGTAGCACCACTAGTTCAATTTTGACCGCAGTTTCTATATCACCGGGACTTAGTACGCATTTCCAAAGTTAGAAGCCTTGTTGTAGACGCAGGAGCTCATTTGCATACTAGTGCAAGTGCACAAGTAGTACAAGAACAAGTGTAAATTTACATACAAGTGCAATTCTGATGGTCGACTGGTAGGCTAAGGTTCTGAAGGCCTAATGTCAGGCGCGATCGGAGGGGCGCGCTCTATACAGGATGGTCGTAATGTGCTCTATAATTTCGCCAATTCGCAAATGTTATTTGTGTCCGAAGTTTTTTTTTTCCTTGAAAATACATAGAACTATCCTTAGCGTGTCGACTCACTTTAAAAACAGCCTATTGACATTATAGAAGAGAAACTGCTCACGAGGCGTTTCTCAGCAAAATAACAATGATTTGTCATCTAAGTGAGGAGAGGACGGTGCTTTGCACTCGCACACGCACTCGCACACGCACTCGCTCTCGCTCTCGCACACGCGCTCGCGCTCGCGCTCATCTGCCGGATGTTTGCATCTGCTCGCCCTCTTGGTTCCACAGGCGCCATGAGTGAGGCGTTACGCAGGCGGTGCGGTGCATCCGGCTTCTATCAGAGGTTAACACGCATTACCGAGTGAATGGGCGCCGTCCGTTCGATCCGCACTTGAGGGTAATGCGCCGAGTTGGCGGAAGGGCCGGGCATTATGCCGCGTCCTCACGAGACGCCACTCTGGGTGGAGGGGGAGAATGGGCGAAGAGAGCGGACAGACAGGAGGGAAAGAAAGAAGGAGGAGGAGAGCGTATTATTGGAGCTGTTATGATTTAACACAAAATTGGGCGGAAACTATAAAAATTATTTTTTTTTTAAATAAGCACTATATGCACTTATTATTTCCAAAATTAATAACACTTATAATTATTTCCAGAAGCAGATTTTATTAAGACAAAAATTTGTACCTTCAATGACGTACTTCTAGCACTGTGTCGCAGCGAATATTTACTGCGTGAAAATAAATGTCATGGGAATTAATACACTCGCATACAATTTACTTCCTATTCGGGTAATAATGCCCATCATCAGATCATCGTTTGTTATTTTAAAATTAATTTACTTTTTTCTAGCCTCTAAAAAAAGAAGGAATTATTGGCAAATATAAAATTGCCGACCATATCAAATACCTAGCAATAATATTACCTATAGAAAACGCTGCTTATTAGAAATAATAAACTTTTACTAATTAACAATACTACAATTCGTTGGATACCTACTAATTGTATCAAATAAATGGAGACTATCCCTCCCTCACCGGGGCATCGTTCCAGTTAAGTCGACTTACGGGGATTTTCCCATCCTGATATTCCCCACCACGGAAAGAAAATATCGCGAGTGGTTCCTGGTCAGTTTGTAAAGTTACTACTCCATCATTCGGCAGATAGTGATCGGAGAGAAGCATTGATCACAATGGCTGCTAGATTTGTCTTCCAGGCAGCGGCCAATTCGATCTAGCTATAGATCTAATGTCGAAAATATGCGTCCGTGGAGTCACGGTCTCCGTAGGACGTATTGGTGAGCAACCGTGGAACGACGCCCGACCATCTGCTTTTTTTAGCTGCTGCGATTCTGTAGCTTCGGTGGTGTAACGTTTAGCGTAATGAACTGTCATACCAAAGTTTGCAGGTTCAAACCTGATTGAAGCTGCGAATTTTTAAGTAGCGAAAAAATACTTCGTACGCCTTCCTTTGGAAGGTGATTATAAGCCGGGTGTCCCCATGTTGTAGATTTACTGCATGTAAAAGACCCTCAAGCCTAAATGAATCCACTGAGCAAAATTAAAATTGCCAGTTTCGTCGCCCGAGCGAATAACTCCTTTCTCTGCGAGACGATGAAAGGAGCGTAGCGGAATTTACGTGGTCAGGAGGTCTCATGGTCCTGAGTCCCGCCACGGAAAATACAGCATCATTGCTTGATAGATCTTCTTCATTGACTGATTCTATTCCCGGACTACGGTTTGTGAGATACCCATAGATGCGGCAACTTAAACCTACATGCCAGCGAGTTTGTCGCAGAAGCCGAAGGTATGGATCGCCAAAACCCATAATGAATGGTATACCACAAAGTTGGCCTTGCGATGTCGCGAGCAACTGATGAAGTGCCTCCGATGCGCACTTGGCGAGGCGGCTTAATGCATCGGCCTCATCAGCCAGCGGCGCGCCTTGGGTGCTGTAGTCGCGGTGTCGTGGCGCCCTTGGTGGACCGCGTCGCCGGGCCGCCTCGCGGGACGCCGCCGACGCCGTCCATATATCGGGCAGCAGCTGCGCTCGGAACAGATACGGATTTCCCTGCGCACGAAGCTCCAAGTTTCCTGCGTGGGCTCGCGGCGCGAGACGGTGGGAGGGAGGTGCAGAAGCGGATGTGGGAAGGGGAGGAGAATGTGCAGAGCCGGGTAGGGGCGGGGTGATGCAAGAAAGGCGGGGAAGCGAGAAGAGGAAGAGGGAGGACGGAGAGAAGTGAGTGAATGGGGGAGAGAGGGGAATGAGAGGGCGGGAATAGAGGTAAGGGTGAGACAGAGTGGGGAAGACTGGGTGGAGAAGAGGGTGGGTGGGGGAGGGAGCGAGGGAAGAAAAGTTAAGGGAGGGAGAGGGTGGGTAGATAAGCGGGAAGGGGATGAGATAAAGAGTATGTGGGTGAGATGATGTGGGGTGGGAAGATGAGGAGTCTAGTGGGAAGACAAAAAGAAAGGAAAAAGGGGGAAGAGACGTCTCGTGGGGGTAAGAGTATGGTGGTGTTGGAGAGTATGGAGGGAGTGGCAGGGGGTAGTCAGACACCAAGGCAATCGGCGGTATACGGAAGGTTGAACTTAGCGACGAAGTACTGTGGGGAATTTGACGGATTAAGATGCAATTGGTGGAGTATGGTCGGGAAGGTGAGTTTATAACAGGAGTATGGCGAGGATGTAGCAGGGATACAGGTTTTTGTGCGCGAGATTTGGCGAATTATTGCAGGATATGCTTGGCACAATGACATGATATGGCAGTGATTGGTGGGGTGTCTAAGGTTTGGTTGGTGAGGTAAGGCAGGGCGAGGCAGGGCGAGGCAGGGCGAGGCAGGGCGAGGCAGGGCGTAGGCGCGGAGAGATGAGATGCGGCAGGACAAAGTGAAGCGGAAAATGGCGGTGCATCCTGCCTGGCATGGGGAGGGGAAGTGTGGAGACGCAACGCGGAGTGATTGAGGGAGAGGCGGGGGTTGGGCGAGGTTGGCCGGGGTGGCGGAGCCCCAAGGAGCAGGGCGGGGTGATTGAGAGATGGAGAGAGGCGGGGTCGCACGAGGTTGATGGTGTGGGCCGATCGCAGTCAGGGAAGAGGTGCGCCGGGGCTGCGTCGGCTGCGTCGGGGAGTCAGGGGCCGGTGAAGGCCGGAGAGGCAACTCAGGCGAAGCGAGCGAGTAGGGAAGGAGGCTCCAGCCAAGTTTAAACCAAGGACCAGCTGTTGCCTTGATGTTGCCCGTGTGAAATTCTCGGCGTGGAGCGTGCGCAAGGTCCCGGGAAGATCTCCAGCTCATGAAGCGGAGCGAACACGGGCTGGATATTCCGAACAGCGCAGAACAGGGGGAGCTGGGGGGAAGATGGAGACGAACGAGGAACGGAAGGAGGCAGAGCAGGGATGGAGGAATGAGGCAGGCGGTTGAGGGGCAGACGGTCGTCAGGTGCAGGTTGGAAGGGGGTGGGAGGGGGCGGTTAGTGCGTCTCCCAGTGTGGGGAAAGTGTTTTACAACGATTGGGTCTCGTTGATGTTACCCTGTTCAAATGTATGGTGATAGCTAGCACCTTCAAAAGGATAGTCGTACCATTGCGGAGGCTAATCGCTTTGTTCTTCCTTCTCAGGATTTGGATGTTATGACAAAATTCTTGTCAGTTGGGAGTATCGCATGGAGGGAACGAGGAAGGGAAGACAGGATCTTCAGTAGAAGTGTCATTATCAAATCAATAAGGAGACGAGTCCAAAATGTGGCGGCAGTGGTGATGGCAAATTTTTGCGAAACATTGATACATCCATACTTCGATGGATCAACGTTTCCAATATCGATGATAACATCGACAAAAACATCGATGTTTAAAATATCAATGCTTTAAATATGATGAAACATATCGAAGTAAAATGGCCTGGTTCTTATGTGATGCATAACACGGCAATATTAGTTTCAAGTATTTCCTGCCTTACATTTGACTGTCATCTTAATTTTCTAATCAAAGTTCTATATAGTCGAGGTTTAAAATGCAGTTTAACAATGTTACCTCGTACAAAATAATAAAGAAAAGTAACAACACTGGAGAAAGGTTGCGAATAGCAAACAGTTGCGTTCGCCTGGAGATCGTCATCAGTGACAGTTGTGAATGGCTGTTAACTGCGAGCAATCCACAAAAAAGAGATACTGGAAATGTCACTTATATCATGAGAAATTGTTTTTGAAAACATCCATGTTTCTCAGTAAATATATCGATATGAAGAAAACGTCGAAAGCAAAACATCCATGTCATAATATCGATGTTTGTGCTCTAAAATATCGATGTTTGTGCTCTAAAATATCGATGTTTGTGCTCTAAAATATCGATGTTTGTGCTCTAAAATATCGATGTTTTAAAATTATTGATTCTCTGGCCATCTCTAGGTGGCAGAGGGGTGAAGAGGTGCAGAGTCGGGACGGGGTAGAGATGATCTGCGGCGGCTGCAGGACGGGGTGGGGGGCGGGGCGTGGCGGGGTGTGGGACGGGGCTGGGAGGGGGCGAGAATATTCAGAAAAGGTGTTGCGTGGGGCTCGGTGGGGTGGAGGCATAGATGGGCGGGTGAGACGGGAGTGGAACAGGTGATGCCTAGAGCGGAGCGGAGGCAGGATGGAACAAGGTGACGTGGGAAGTTCCCATCGTTGGTCTGAGTTCACTTCCGGTGCCGGGTGCGTACTACGCCGATACCAAACAAGAAGAAAGGAAAGGAAGCGTTCTGATACGATGAGTCTTTTCCTAACATCAAACCAGCACTTATTACTTTACAGAGTGAGTGAATCAATTCATTCTTCATTCGTATATTAAGAATGTGAGTTTTGAGGATACACTCCTGTATTTTGTCACATAGCAATAATTTCGCCATGCTAAGTCTTTCTTCTACTTTGATATATTGTCCCTAATGTTTCTAAACTCCACGGCATTGAAGATCTCTTTAAATTTCATATACCTGGCGCTATGAAATGTTTTAACAGAACACGTCATACGCTTATTTTTTCAATCACGTTCTTTACATGTAATGTTACGTGTAATGGATATTATATTATTTCTAACTGAGGGAATACGGACGTCATTTACATTGAATACAAATTCGGTCACATACGGAATGTTTATTTACCTGTTTGTTTGAATACAGAATATTTTAAAGGTTTAAACAAATATATTGCATGCTATTCACTATTTGCGTCAGTTTGTGAATACTAATAACAAAAAGGGTCGCACCCAATGCATTTAGGTTTTAAATCAAAACTCAGTGTCATATCGATTCAACGGACGTTCAGGACGTAATAGAAATTTACTGCAACGGAGTCTCAGTTGGTGTTGCTGTGAACCACAACAGCTAAAGGTCTTTTTACTGTCGATGTCCAAATTTCCTTCAGCAACTTCTTCGACAATTTTCGACAATTTGGTGAACATTATAGAACACTGAAGTCTATTTTACGTATAATTTCACGAAACAAATAACATTATGATATATCATCTCACATGTTATTAAAATTACATAATCTATTCACGGCATATTTAAAAAAATATAATTGAAAAATGGATAACTTAAATGATTTTTCTTTCAAAAGTTATAATCGAGCTTATTTTGTGTTTCGGAAATGGCTTCAAATCTCTCCACATCCCTCTCGCTGACATTTAGATATTTAGATATTTATTTGTCAAAAAACAGTAAAAACTGTATATGACGTGTGGGGAAAGAAATTTATCTGCGCACATTTTCTTGAGGGCCAGAATTTTATAGAAAAAAAAACAAAAAACAAAAAAAAAAAACAACGAAAAAATGAATTTAGAAACTAATTATTTTAGAAAATAAAGATATTTGAAAAAATGTTTTTTCCCGAGTTATAGAAAATCAATTTCAACTGTAAATGAACTACAAGCAAAAGGAGTGCTCAACAAAACGTGCGCACAGTGAAGCTACATTTACGTCCAGAAGCAAAACAAGGGGCCATCTCAGCATTTGCTCAATGGATCAGGGAAACTGGACAAAAACCTGATCGAGATGGGGGTCATTGACCCGGAAGCTGAAGTACATTACTTGTTACAGGCGTATTAAATATTTTTTTAAATGTATACAATGCAAACATAAACTAATTCATTATATATCTTTGTTTTGTTACATTAAACATTATTTTTCTTTTTCACGATCAGTGTAGTCTCTAATTGTATAGAAACAGTTTTGCAGCAGAAAAGATTTTACTTTTAACTTAAATTTGTGTACCGACTTTAATTGTTTTATGTCATCTGGCAATGCGTTGTAAAGTAACGTACATGTACTGTATGTTGATTTCTTGTACTGAGCTGTTGATACTGACACTTGATGCACGTGATTTCTACGGCGTGGGTTGTAATTATAAATATCAATATTGCATGAAAATATGTTCCCTCCGTTAAGTAGGTCATTTTTGACAAATATTACAGATTCGTAAATAAATAGACAAGGCAATGGTAGGATTCCCAGCTCAATGAAAAGAGGCTTGCAGGAATCACGTGGAAGGCATTTTTTCATTATTCGAATAATTTTCTTTTGCAATCTGAAAGTCTGAATACTACAGGATGAGCTTCCCCAGAATATTATGCCATATCTCAGGCGGGAATGCACATTTGCAAAATAAACGCAACGAGCTGCATGAAGGCTGACAGAATTTGAAAGAATTCTGAATGCATAGCATAATGAACTTAATTTAGTGTTTAATTCTGTTATATGTACATTCCATTTGAGGTTTGATTGAATTGAAAGACCTAAAAATTTTGTTGCCTCAACATCAGCTAATTGCATATTGTTCATTTTCAATGGAACATGCGATTTCCGATTTGAGATGCAAAAATGCATTGAAACAGTTTTTCTTTCGTTAACAATTAATTTGTTATTATTAAACCAATTTGAAACTTCTGAAATTGTACTATTTACTGCTTCTTTTTTGCAAAGAACATTCGTGTCATCAGCAAACAGAACCGTTCTTCCATTTTTAATAGACGAGGGCATATCGTTTACATATAACAGAAAGAGAATAGGACCTAAGATCGAACCTTGCGGGACCCCATGCACAATTGGCAAAGAATTGGAAATATAAGTATGTAATGTCCTTTCCTGCCAGTATGGTATTTCTACTCTTTGAGTCCGATGTTTAAGGTAAGAAGTTATCCAATCTAGGGCAATACCACGAATTCCATACGAAGGTAATTTTGAGAGCAAGATCTTATGGTCAATAACGTCAAAAGCTTTCGAGAGATCTAAGAATATTCCAATGGGTACTTCATTTTGGTCTATTGATGAAGCAACATCTTTGAGAAAAGAAAAAATGGCAGTTTCCGTAGATTTTGATTTTCTAAAACCGTGTTGTGAGTCCGAAAACGCTCTGTTTTTCCTGAGAAATGTTTCCATTCGTAAGTAGAAAAGCCTTTCTAATATTTTGAGAAAACTGACAAAAGAGAAATTGGCCGGTAATTTTGAATATCATTTTTGTTCCCTTTTTTAAAAAGTGGCTTAATTTTTGCTGTTTTGAAAATATCTGGAAATATTCCTGTACATAAAGAAGCATTGAAAATGTGAGTTAACGGATGTATAAAGGCAGGTGCACAAGTTTTTAATAAACAATCCGGAAATTCATCTAAACCAGATGAATATTTATTTTTTAGTTTACTGACTATTCTGAGGATTTCGTTGGGAGAAGTTTCGGGAATAAACATCGTATCTAAAATTTTTTGGGAAGTGTAAAATGTTGAATTTTGTGATTTTAGTCCCTTCGTGAGATCAGACGCAATTCTGGAAAAGTGTTTGTTGAAGAGATTGGCAACTTTTTCCGGATTACTCGTTTCTCTTTCATTATACTTTAAAATAACATTCTCTACAAGTTATCGAGATGATGTGGTTGTATTTTTTACGATATCCCACATTGCTTTAGTTTTGTTACTAGCGCTCAAAATGTCCTGACTATTTTTCATTATTTTTGCCTGAACTATTACTTTTCTTAAAATTCTTTTATATTCTCGGAAGTATATATGGAAACCGGGTGATACGTTATGATGTTTAGAAATAAAGTAAATCGTACGTTTGTTTTTTACACGATGTTCTAATTCCTTGTGTGATCCAAGTATTACTTTTGCTTGAAATGTTTAATTTTCTCTTTTTAAGAGGAAAGCACGCGTTAAAATGAATTGAAAGCTTGGAGAAAAATAAATTATATTTTTCATTTGTGTCAACAGCGTTATAAACTTCGTCCCATGATTCCTTCATCAAGTAGTCCGTAAATAATTTTATATTAACTTTAGTGAATGCTCTGCACATGCGTGTATTGTTTATTGTGTCAGTGTTTATGTTCTTAGTAATTGTAAGAATTTGTGCATCGTGGTCACTGTATCCTAGATTATTCGTTATTATTTCATATGTAGTTGTGGTTTTGTTAATTATAATTTGATCTAATGCTTTTTGTGATTTAAGCGTATTCCGTGTAGGTACATTCACTGTAATGTCTAAATTAAAAGAATGAAGTAAATTGAGAAACTTCTCTTTTTCGTGGGATTCGCTCAGAAAATCAATATTGAAATCTCCACATACAACAATGGATTTAAAAGAGAGTTTACTAATTTTGTTCAGAATTATCTCTAGATTTTCCAAGAAAGTGAAATAATCTGAAGCTCGCTTTGTTGGAGGTCTGTAAATGCAAAGTAAGATAATTTTGAGCGTAGTAAGATGTACTACTGTTGTTTCAAAAACTTTTTCAACTGCATATAAATTAAATTCTGACAAGAAGGTAGAATCAATATAATTTCTTATGTAAATACACGAACCTCCGTAAGCAGGGCCCTTATTTGATTCCTTCGCTCTGCAATACGATCCTGCAAGGTAAAAGCTAGGAATTTGGAGTGTGTTTATATCATTTTGAGACAACCAATGTTCTGTAAAGCAAAAAACATCTATTTGTCTTAGATCACATTGTAATGCTGCCTCGATAAATTCAATTTTATTTGAAAGAGATTGCACATTATGATGCATTATTCGAATCTTTTGCATGTACCTACACGGATGTTTTTCTGCTGCATCTGACTGTAGTTGCTATTTATTTATTTCATTTTTACCTCGAGTGCGTGGTCGAAGGAAGTATCGTGTCCCAGCAGTGACAAGAGGTGAGGAAGGAGAGGTGACAGATGTAGAGGAATGAATAGTGGGAGAGGTAATACACGGATTAGGTTCAGGGGATAAGGTAATTGGGTCCAAAGGGGTCCCAGGGGATGGAAGAGAACTAGGAGATATGGGTGGGGATGGGTCTTGGGCAGGACACTGCCAAGTTTGTGAAATGATGTGTTTTGCAAGCTCACTACCGAGTGCATGTTTTCCGACAAGGTTCAGGTGAAGACCATGTCGGGTGAAGTGTTTTTCTGAGAGAAAGTTTAGCTCAAACAATTTAACATGTGTATCTCTCAGATGCAGTTTCAATTGGTTGTTTGCGTGACTAATTTCTTTGCATAGTGTGGGCTTGTTGTACCAGAAGGGCAGAGTCGAGACTACAATGTTCGTGTTTTGGGCGGCACGTTGTAATTTGTCAACATGTTCTTCAGGCGTAAAGTGACCACCCAAATTAATGTCATTCTGCCCTCCTATGATAATTACAGTATCCCGTTTGGTGAGGGTTTTTGTGTGCGTGTCCAACTCACTGGTCACGTCGGCAAACCTCCCGTTAGGTTTAAACACACACATGGCAGAGAAATTGGTTGGTAGTTTCTCACTGAGCAGGGAGGAGATTTGTCGCCCATGGCTATCTGCTAAAATGAGTACCTTTTTGATGGGCTCAGTGGGAATGTCCTTGTTTTCTGGTGAGCTAGTTTGCGCAACTCTACGTGTCTTTGTTACTTTGCGCTTGCTAGCCTGTTTGCGTTGGTTTGTGAATGGACGTGTCGATGATGGGTGGGGGTGGTGAGGATTGGGAAGGCAAGGAAACTCATTGTAGTAGTCTAATACAGAAAATCTGTTTTGAGTCGTGATTGGTGGTGGTGATTGTGTTTTTGCTTCCGCGAATGGACGGTTGGAGGTTTTTGCAGTGTTGCCTATTGTTGTCCAACCGTCTGTGTTTTGAACGACCTCTTCGAGCCTTCGGATATGTTCATCTAAATTACTGTTGATGTGTGTGAAGGCTTTCAGAAGATCGGCTTTGAGAGCGTAGAGAGTAGAGAGTGTATAACGATTAGTAGCCATGTCACGAATGCGTGTCAAGTGCGTGGTAAATATGAAAATCAGTAAATAGATAATTCAGAATACTACAAAAAACTACTCCCTAACTTATCTTTTAAATTTAATTGTATTAACTTATTTAAATTACGTTACGTATTTATTTAAAAATAACGGTGATCTGATTCTAATTAGTATTTAAATGTGATTAATTAAATTCAAAAAGCGTTCAGTGTGTTTAATAGATTGAAGCTGCAAACTAATAAATACAATTAGATTACTATACTTTACCTATTGAAAGGCCACGAAATTCACCACTTCCACAAATTAAAATATAAAGTTCAAGTCTTTCCGTTACTGTGGTTACGAAACTTCGAATTTTTGTTTTCACAATTTTCACAACACTTTCACTAATAGTTTAAAACTTTACGCAAATTTCAATTAATTTACAGAGAAAATTTAATATTAATGGTCTTTACACTGTTCAAATGAACGTTTGTCCGTTACGCCGTCTTTTAAATCAAGTATTTGGATTACTTCTTTTTTCACTGCTTCCGACAATATAAATCTCTTTCAGCTTATCTGTAACAAGTAAACAAGTAAAGAAGACAGTTTAACAGCAAAAGTCACCTGAAATATGTAGAAAAATAGCTGAGAATTAGTAAAATATTGGAGCACAGCCACAGCACGTCAGTCACGTAAGCAAGCCAGCCAACCAATACATCCCTCTGCCTTCACATCCGTCCCTCCAGATTACCGTTTTATTCTTTTCCAACAGATCTCCGGGAAATATGAACACACCTCTGACCTGCTTCGGTGTATTGAATACATCTTTTCATTATTATTTATACAAAACAATCATATAATCGGTTATCGTTCTTGTACAATAAAATCTTGACAGTTCAAAAAACAAATTCATAAGTAAACATCTGTCCCAATATTGGTATTTGTACTCACAATTATCAGAGAGTTTGTGTGTGTATTTGACGAGTTCCGCTCGGTTACTGCATTTCGCACTTACCTGAAACAAAAGAAAATGGAATTAACGCAATGTAAATATGAATCTACCTTTATACGTACGCACAAAATTTGGACAATCATTAGTTTCGACATCCTTAATAATAACAATAAAATTAATAATAATAACAAAATTGTCTTTATTTGTGAGGAAGCTCTGCTTTCTGTGGAAATTTTTTTTGCCTCCTCCTTCTCCCTATTTTAAGAATATTCCGATGGGTTCTGAACCACAAGCCCTCCGTCTCTGATCCGAATTCAGAGACTTTAGGAGAAGACTCCAACTGGACTGTAACTATTTACAAATTGTCAACTACAAATCAAGACACGACATTGCATTGTGCACTGCTGTCGGCACGGAGACCGATAATAAAATCACGTGGGAACAGAGACGGATTTTGCTGTTCTAATGGCGCCTACCCTTCAGGAAGTCTGTCCTTGTCCGCTCCATCCCATCTTTTCATTTCCATTTGGTGTCTTTGGTAGCATAACGCATAGCGTGATTTTATACTCATGTTCGCGGGTTTACATTTGATCAAAGTCGTATATTTTTAAGGCCTTAAAATCCCTACGTACACCATCCTTCGAGGGGAAGTAGAGCCGACCGTTCCGTGTTGAACATTTAATGCTTGTAAAAGATCTTTAAACCTAAAAGACGCTTCTCAGCTAAATTCTAATAGTCTGTTTCTCGTCCGACTAATATTTCTTTCGCTACTAGACGGAAAAAGGGAAACTGCGTAGTGACACGAAAGAACAGGCCTAATGACATGAGCCTCGTCGCGTAAAATAAGGAATAATTGAATTGAACTGAATTTAAACACACCGTCTGGTTACCAACGTCCGCAGTTTCCAAAATTTTCACTCTTGCCTTCTGTCTTCGCGGTACCCTCTGTTCGACTAAGCATTAATTTGCTGAGCTCTGAATTGAGCTCAATTGGAAATTAGGGTGTGCACGAGTCTCAATTGAAGACATGATTTGAGTGGAAGCTCCTCATGAATTTGTGATTTACAAATCAAGGCTTGTAGTTGCATTGCACGTTTATGATTTACATGTGCCAGCACCGAGTCCGATAAAATAAAATTCCGTGGCAACGGAGACGTGTCTTGCTGTTCAAATAGCACCTGGGAAGGACGCCTGTCCCTGTCTGCTCCCCCACATGGATTTCAACACATCACCAGCTCACCTACTTTCCCAATCTTCAAAGTCTTTACCCTTGCCTTCTCTCTTCACAGTTCCTCTGGCCTACTAAGGCTTGTGCCGCATGAGCGTTGGGTTGAAGCACGTTAAGTAACGTGCATCGTAGATTAATATTGTATCTTTCGGGAACGGCCAAAACGCTCGAGTGCCGTTTTGCAAAAGACACCGAGATATTCTACGACGCGCTTTATTTAGCAGGGGATTTTTGTTGGGCTTCGGGTGTGTACGAGTATCAATTAAGGACTCGCTTTGGGTGGTAGCATCTCACGAAATTGCGAATTACAAATCAAGACTTGTAGATGCATTGCACATTTATGTAATGTACTCCTATGTACCGAGGCACTGCAACCGACAATAAAATTCCGTGGCAACAGAGATGTGTCTTGATGTTTCAATAGCACCTGTGAAAGAAGTCGGTCCCTATCTGCTCTGTCACATCAACCCCGATACCCCGCCCAGTTCATTTTGTTGGGCTTTGAATTAGGCCCCAGGTGGGCACGACTCAACTAATGGCAGATTTGGGCAGAAATCCCATACGATTTTGCGATTTGCAAATCACAGCGTGTACTTACATTGTACGCTTATGTAGTTTAGGTACCAGTAAAATAAAATTACGTGGCAACGGACACATGTGTTGCAGTTCCAATGGCACCTGCCCCGAAGGACGTCTGTCCCTGCCTTCTTCACCACATCGATCTCAACACCCCACCGACTCACCGACCTTGCCTTCCGCACCACGTCGTCCCGGGAATACGAATACCTCCCTGACTGGCAAGGGCAGATTGGATGCAGCTTTTTTCTTCCCTCGCTCGCGAAGAAAGGGGCGTGCCAGCTTCTTTCTCGGCGTTTCATACATTTCTTCACGCGAGGTTCATAAATCTGCAACCGACTTTGGCTGCCTCGAACGGAGGAACGTTATTGATGGCCCGTAGATGCGAGGTGCATTGAGACGAATTTCGAAACGGTTTGTTGCAAAGTTGTGCAGAAGTTTCGAAATGCTTTAAGGGAAATTTATTTGTGTGCGATTGAAGCAGTGAAACTGCATAGGGTGGTAGCAGACGGGGAAAAATAGTCGCATCGTTACAGATTCAACAGTGTTCGATTTCTTATCTTTCTTTTACTTTTTGAACGCGTGAAATATAAATAACACAACAAGAAAGATTAATCTTACTTGTTATCGTTGTTTCATGTCTGGTTACAGCATAAGATACGACAAATTCTTGTTTTAAAACCTCACCGTGAGTGGATGGTGTTTGGACTGTTCTCTGAAAACATGAGCATGGAAAATGTGTCGACAGTGAAATGAGACAGTTATAAGCCACGTGTTTATTGGGGGCGTATTTACTCATCAGAAAGGGCTGTCAAGGTTTTTACAAATCTAGTGGGGATTGGAATTATGTTGCAGAGTGAACGATTTGAACCACCACGCGGATAATTTATGTTTGACTATATTTGTTTTTGGTTGGTTGGTCATTTTTCTAAAAAGCTGACAATGAATTGGTGCAGGCCTCAACGCATTCTGAGGAATTCTGAAGATACCTTACATTGATTGAGAGTGTGGTACCAGTCATCCTGACTCCTGAATTTGGACAGAAAACATTTTCAAGACAGATTTATGATTTATTTAATAACCTTGCCTCTGAGACTGAAATAAAAAAAGCTTTAGTCTGAAAACAAAAAGAAATCTTGTGTTACGTGATTCGATTTAATTTGTACAAATTTTAAGTATCTTACGTTAGTTTCTGCATTTTTATGTTCTTTTGAAATAACAACAATTCTTGAATTATATTTTGAACCTATTAAAAAACATTGTATAAAGAAAAATAGTGTACGTTTGAAACTTATTAAAAACAGAAAAACATTATATACAGAAAAATCGTATATTTCCAGATAGCATTTAATTTTTAATATTTTAATTATTCCAGATTTGAGAAGTTTTTCTGTTTAGTTTTAAAATAAAAATTATTGTTTGATAGTGTTTTGGTGTCATTCAGAATTCATCTTGGTCACTGTTATAAATCTAGCCCCCACCCCAAATCGATGAACAGTTTAAAAAGAGCTGCGCGCACTGAAACGTTACAATTGGTGCTCACGGTGCAGGATTAATCGCATGCGTAGAAAAATCACATTTTGTAAATGAATGTGTTTGGCTTCGTTTTGACGTACGATGTCAAATGTGTTTGGCTTCGTTTTGACGTACGATGGAGGTTTAGCCAAGGCACACATATGGTTTACGGATCTTTGAAGCAATATTACTCGCGGTTGCAAAAACTCCGAAATCGCTCGTCCCAAGAAAACGAGTAAATACGATCTACAATTATTTTTGTTTATATAAGATTGCATAAATTAAGAGGTCATCAGCGACCGCTATTGATTAACGTAAGGGGTATTAGTATACTAAATAGTGATATGGTGACGATGAAGGGTGAAATGAACACAAACATAACCATGTCCGAGGCGGGACTCAAACCCGCGATCCTTCAGGTCTTCATCACCACGGCACTACTGCCTTAGCTATCTCGGTCACCCGGATCGGCGAACCACAATCTTTCATTGGTGCGAATATAACGTACACGGAAATAAGTCGGTGAATATTCACATTATACAGAATTGCTGAAAAATGTCCGACGAAGGGAGAGTTTTGCAGCGTACCTCGGTTCTAAGCCGGATGAAGTTGAAATTAGCCATCATGAGGTGTCTTAAGAATGTGAAGTACGTTACAATGATGAGGAACAGCAGATATATGATAAACAGGACTAAAACTACCGATGGCAAATTTCTAAGTGTAGTAAGAGACAAGCTACGATACCCACTGAATTTCTATTTACATTATACCATTAACCTTAAACTTTCTGTAACTCAGTTGCCGACTTAGATGGCACAGGACATCAATGAGCGTCACTGCAAAGCATATGACTGGGATGTCCTAGGGTTAGAATCCCGACGGTAGCAGGATTTTCGACCTAGCTATTCGCTAGGTCGATTTCAACCGCTGTCTGTGGGACAACTCTACCGGCCGATTGCTCTGATCGGTAGTTTTCCCTGATTTCTCCTATCAATACTAGACGACTGTCAGAGAAGTACCCTAACAAACGGGCCACGGACCTTTCCTTCCTCTTCCTTGTCCCATCCTCACCCTAACTTACAACCACTTATAATCACTTACACTACACTCCTAATTACGACGGGAGACCAGTCAGGAACTTAGAGCGTGCCCCGGCATCGGCGGTGCTTCACTATTGGGAGATACCTGGTTAGGGAAAGTCCGCAAGCCGGCGGGTCGGGACCAGATCTCGCCATCTAGCGGGGGAAGATCTCCGATACCTCTTGTAATAAAACGTGAAATACACTTATGGGATTAATGACCTTAATAGTAGAAATACTTCAAAATGCCCAAAAACATTAGCCAAATACGATCAAAATGTTTGATTTAACGAGGCCTGCCTAATATTAGCCATATCTCGACCTTCTAAAATATTCATCTTTTTGAAAATTGAAAAATGTTTAATTTATTTATATGTTATAAATTATTTATGTTATAGTTTATTTTAAATTATTTATGTTATAAAATGTTATAATTTATTTATTTATTTAATTTATTTATATGTCCTTCTACTATAATGTTCAAGGTATATACGTAGATCGTTCCGAAAGTAATGCCTCCTATTTATTTGAATGACAACTACAGTAAATAAAAAAACAAACTTAATACAATGTGTTAGAACAGAGTTTTTTGAACACGAAACTATTTTTCAATATAGTCCTTCTTTTTTTCTACACATTTTGTTAACCGATGAACAAGAGCCTGCATACCACGCTGGTAAAAGTCTGTACCAGCCGAGTTGACCTGTACGGGGAATTCTTATGGTGTCATTCGATGGGTTGTCGTTTCATTTCTGGCTCATAATGGTGACATCATTTCTCGTAATCAGTGATTATTCGATCCAGAAAACCGCCACCTTCAGCTTCGTATTGGGTCGAAAACCTTCTCAAAACGTTCCTTTCGGTGGTGTTGGTGTTCCTGTGTGAGTGATCGCGGGACAAACCTTGCGCACAATTTTCGGTAACTCAATTTACTCAGCGTTACCTCTAACGCATTGCAGACAACGTCCAGCGTCATACGCATTTACCCAGCATCATATACCCTCCATGAACCTATTCACGCGGAAGAACTGAACGAGACCCTCCATTATTCCGTGGTGTGGCAGCTGTGCGTGGATGAGAGCAACGTGGTTTGTCATTCACTGCCGTCACTGTCACCACCGCTAAAACGCACCACCCATCATTGCCACACTCTAGTAACATCCACTGTATCCTTCTCGTTAAAGTTTAGCATGAGACCGGCGATGTCGATGCGTGCAATTTCCTCCGAAGTGAGAAATTCAGTCACGCATTTCTGCTTTTGACGCGCGTTCCGGCTAGACCCCATTTTAGCGTTCTGTAACTATGCTTCTATCGGACAAATAGCAACGAAATTAAACGAACTTTAACGAGAGAGTTTATATTTCACTATGGCACCACTCACATTCGTTTTTGAGATCATACGCCTATGTAAAAAAATGGGAGGCATTACTTTCGAAACGACCCTCGTATTTTTTCCTAATAAAATATATTCAAAGACAACTTTAAATAATGGCATGTAGCAATAATGAAAGATTTATTGTTTTGCGTTATCTTATTTTGAATGAAAGAAAGTTTATAAAAATATATTTTATCCAAAAAGTTCTTTATTTTTTCCTTTGTAAATAAGCAAAGGACGTTTAAAAATCACACAAGTCTAATATTCGTTGAACGCACTGAATTTTAAAAATTTACGAAAGTTACAAATAATCCGAGAAAGAATGTGCTGTTGTAGCACTACTATTTAATATTTTTTCTGTGTGTCAGTTAACAAAGAAAAATAGAATTAGTTCGTTTACAAATTCAAAATTCTGTATATAGTTAGAAAACATACTCTCTCACAAATGTTACTAGTTCAAATTTCTGTAAATCTGAAAGATTGTGTTAATATATTTCACTGGCTTGAAATTACCAAAGATGGAAGATAAATTGTGGAATATAATCTGTGGAGTATCTAATTGAAAAATTTGAATTACATTCTCGCCCTGATATGACCGAAAGGTAGAGGTGTTTTTGAAGATTGAAGTGACAACATTTATAGTATAATGAAGAAACTTTTCAATTCGAATGATATTCATTCCTTTGCATTTGGGCAAATTCTGTGATTCAACAAAATATTGGAATTGAAATTTTATTTACCACTTTCAAATTATATATGAAATAAATTTTACTTTTTGTTTATTTATTTAACGTTAAAAACAGTTAAAACTATATGTGATGTAAAATGGGGAGAAGTGTATTCTTGGATTAAATCTAAAACTCGTAGTTTCAGAAATGTTAAAGTCTCTTATCTTTTCTCTTAAACTATTTTAATGCAGATAGAAATGTCTTAAGTCTCCTATAAGTGTAATCTCAGTGTTAAAACCTAAAGTCTCCTGTAAGTGTAATCTCAGTGTCTGCTTGAGATCCACTATTGAGTTCGTTTTTGGAGCACTTCCATATTGTCTCATCTAAAGGTGCAGCTTCATGGTTATTTTCAAAATAGTTTTATTGACAATTAATAGCTTTTTTCAAAAAGTAGTACATTGAAGTCAATCGTGTTTTAACCATTTAATGCTAAATATTATTGTTAGATTAAATAATAGTTTCATAATATTTTACAAACCATTTCAATGATGTAAGGGCATGATAACAGACGTTTAACTATTCTTTGCTGTATTTTAAATATTTTTAACAAATTATAACTATCTCGATCTAATAAAATATGATCACGGTATATTTAAATACTACACATAAATAAAATACTATATGCAAAATGAGTTGTTCTATTGGAATATTATCATTATAATTAATTAAACAATGTTTAGACTATGTTTTTGAATCTTTTTTAGGTTCAAATTATATTGTAACAAGTATTAAAGAAAGTGGAATGCACATTTTGATGTCATCTAACTCTTCGAAAGGTTAATAACTGATGTTTGTTTTAGTTAAAATGGATGATGAACATTTACTATTAGGCAAAATATAATGGAATTCAATAGGAACTTACCATAAACGTGTAAGTATTCATGTCTTGTGGTCTTATAAACAAACTGGCACCCCAGCGTACCACATACACAATGTATTTGTTCCACTACATCCTAAGTCTGAAGGTCGTATGATCTGCCCGCACCGTACAAACACGAATCATGGAGAGTTGTGCGGATCATGTTATGGAAGATGTTTGTTGTGACCGTCACACGTAACCAGCCCAAAGAGCGCCACACGAGAACAGACATGGAAGAGATTTGAAGTAATAATATATTTAGTTATAAGTTTATAACTGTCGTACATTTTGGATGTATCGGAGTAAATATGTAAATTGTGTTTGGACCTATGAATAGGTATTATTTGAGTAGTTATTATTTAGAAGTAATTATTTTCTTGCAATGGCATTTTCACCCCATCCCAATTAATCTGGATCTCATATTTAACCTATATTTGGACATTGCATTTATTTTATAGTCTGAAAAATGAATATATTCTTATATTCAGTTATTCGATTTTTTAAACTACTTTCCCTTGTTCATTTCCATTTTATAGACTTGTAATGTTACAGACAGCATTCTCTTTTATTTTTTGGGGAATTGGAACTGTTGCTTCTCTGATGAACATGTCTAATATATTTTTATTTGCAAAACCATTATATTTGTTTTACTCTTTAAATGTAATTTAATTTTTGGAACTATATTGAAATAAAAAGATGATGGTTATAGTGTGATTTTGTGTTTGGAGGTATTACAGCCCCTTGGGAGTTATGCATGGCTTTGATATTCTTATATTTAATTTTAATAACTCTCTAGAAGATGCATTTATTAATAAATCCTCTGGTACAATAGTTGTCACGAAATATATGAAAGATGATATGTACAAATGAAGCTTGGTAAATTTACTAGCGTATTTTTCAGGTTTACATCTATTCCATATTTCATTAACATATTTAGTCATAGTCATTCAAAGGGTTCCAATTTAGTCGAAATAAAGTATTCTCTGAATTTAGTATACTCATAAGTATAATACTATTTATTAACCACCATTGTTTTTCCTCTTTTGTCTGCCCAAATGAAAATATTATTTGAGGATTTTTACTGATAAATTATTTAGTTTATTTATACCAAAATTTTTAATTTCACTTTAATATGTTATAAGCATTAATTTTATTACTTCCTCACTTATTACGTACATACGTAGTACAGAGACAGTATTGTATTGCTGCAGCAATAAGTGGCGATTTTTTGACAGAAAAATGTGTTCCCTAAAACCAAAAAGTAAATAATTGTCGGTCCTGTCTAAATGCAGTATCATTAATGTAAGGTAGATAGAAGAATTTTCTGTTGTATTCCAAAATGTCATTTACGTATAGTGCTAAATGTAGAACATTTCAATTACATATGCAGAAATCTGTTCAGCTTTGTGTTCATAGTGAACAATGATTCTCTTGTTCCAAAATTTGTAAACCTTATTCAGTTCATTATTCTTGAAGAAAATGTACTGAACGATATGAAGTAATATTTTGTGAGCTTTTGATTTTCCTTACAGTGCTTATGTACAACATTTCTGGTTTAATTTTTCTGCAGGTCTTCCTTTTCTGCGATGTTGTAGCTGGAGAACAGATAGTTGATATATTTTCTTAAAAATAATTAAAACTACTAATGTTTCGTTGTATAGGTCAGTTATCATGCCGTTACATCACTGATACTAAATAGTATTAATAAAAGATGAATATATCGGGATATTTATACATTTTTTTGTTATTATCCTTTGTATTATACTACTAAATATACTCGAATTGGAATATTTAACACTTATTCTGGTTGAAACACGGCATTCTAAGTAGACGATAAGAGCCATCGCCAATATTTACGGCGAATTTCCAGCTTCTACAATTCGACATTTATTTCAATCATCTAAACATTTAGCATCTACGATGACTGGACTATCCGCCTACAAGCAATGTCCGAGTATCACTTCAAGCTCCGAATTATCGACCCTGTCTGCGTGTCTTGTTTACTTACTTTAATTACTTTTTACTTACTTTATTATTACAGTGACTTCATCTCTTGATAAATATTAGACCTTACAGAGTTACTATAAAAATAGCATTAAGTGTTTTGTTTACTTTTTATATAAGCCATTATCACTTAGATTTTAAAATAAATTGTAGGCTGTGAGGTAAGGATTACCTCTATGAAATTATATGAAATTATGTATTACCTATAAGCTCTTAGACATGTAATATTTCAAATATATGAAATGTCGCACTCTCTCGATTTTGTTTTCAAATGAAGAACTAAGAAGATAGAGAGAAATATCTATTTAAAGAAATAAGTCAAATTCTTTGTTATACAATGGCTGTATTTCTCTTGTACTTCTTTCTGAGTAATTCTAACTCTTCTCCTCGGAACACGATCTTAAAGAATCACTCCCACATCGATCTTTGTAAAATAAACGTGTGCATTATTGATACTGTAAAGTAATTGATGCTGCATTCAATATTTAAATATCAGATTGATTACAATTTTAATTGTGCGTTCCAATACAATTTGCATTAGAAAGAAACACCATTCTCGTTCCGACCGCTGAGCCGAGCACATCGTTATCAGTAGTCGCCTTCGTTCGCACCGGAGAGGCCGAACCAGTCTAGGCCCGGTCTTTCATGTGCCAAGTGTTGTTCTGTCTTGTGTTGACTGTGTAAACTAGTATTCTCATACTATTTTGTGTTTTTTTACTTGTGACTAGTTTCAATGTGTAGAAAAGTGTCATAAGTATTGAAGTTAAAATAACTACAGACTCTACTTCATGCGCTGGCATAGGCCGGTGCATATCGGAATCTCTCAACATATTGAATTCTGATTCACAAAATGAGTTGATGTCGACCAACCTTCTGCAATCATCACTTGGTCATCAGCAAATATATCAGCAAAACATGGAGTCACAAAACATGGATCCCCATGCAAATGGCCAACACCACGTCTCAGCGGGTTCAGAATTCTATCTACAAAGTGGAACGTCCTCCAACGGAAATTTTCCCTCAGATCCAACTGTAAGTGACGGTACATCAACTGCTCAGGCAAGTACATTCACGAATGTTCTTTCCCCTATAGTTCAGTCGTCCAAGAGACCGCGTAGTAACAGTGACCCAAATGAGCCGTCGAAGAAAATTAGTAAAGATCAAAGTGTAGAATATTCAATCCCCACTAGTAATAGTTTCAGCGCCTTACAAAATCTCAAAGACTCTGAAGAAATCAATCCGATCCTCCCAGTGTTTGTGTATAACATTGATAACCTCACAGAAATTCACGATCTCTTAAAAACCACCCTAAAAAGTGAATTTTCTACCGAGTTAAAATTTGGCAAGGTTAAAATTCAAACGGAAAACAGCGAAGACTACAGACTGTTAGTGAACATGCTAAATACTAATAACAAATCATTTCACACTTACGTTGACCCGTTATCAAAAAAATTATCTATTGTAATAAAGATGTTCACCAATCCTTTACTGAAGATCAAATTCTCGCAGAACTTGTATCGAAAAACTTTCAAGTTGTGAAAGTCAATAGACTACATAACAAGAAGGTCAGCCAATTCCTGTTGTTTCAGTGATAATTGTGAAAGAAAATAGGTGGCAAGATATTTTTAAATTAAATATACTGTGTCATGCTGTTGTTCGTGTTGAACAGCGAAAACGTCTCCCAGGGCCAGTTCAATGCTCAAGATGCCAAGACTATAATCATACCAAAAACTATTGCAATAGAAAAATTCATTGTGCTATTTGTACGGGCAATCATTTCACCAAAGATTGTAAGGAACCGAGCAACTTTGTACCAGTATGTAGTAATTGCAAAGTGAAAGGTCACAGGGCAAATGTGAGATCGAATGTTTGTTCATATTATGACAAAATTGCAAAATCTAAATCAAACAAAAACGGTAAGGGAACTAAAAATCCAACTTCAACCAATAATAATATCAATAACAATAACAATAATAACAATAATTTTACTTATCAAGCTAGAGAGTTTCCTGGCCTGCCTTTCACTAATAACATTCCTAATTTTAATTTCTCAACTCGCTCACAAAATCCCCCTCCCGCCTCAACCCATGTTAATGATGCTTCTTCAAATAGTTCAACTAATAATGCAAACGGAAATTTTAACTTAAGTGAGTTCCTGACTATCCATATTGTCAATTTCTTTGGTCGTTTAATTCAATCGTTCCTCCCTACTTTAATTGATAATATAAAATCCTCAATTCTTAGCTCAATTTTCCAAAATCACGTTTAAAAACACCATGCTTCAACAATCTAACATTTTTAAACTGGAACTGTCGAGGTGTTCTAAATAAACGATCTGAATTGAAACATTTTCTGGTTTCACATGATATTGACATAGCATGTTTAACCGAAACTCACCTTATTTCTTCCAAATCTTTCACAGTTCAAGGATACAAATGTTACAGACGTGATAGACCAGGGGACGTACCAGCAGGTGGAGTATTAATTTTAGTGAAATCCGGCATTCCGCACTGGACATCATCTCTCCCAATAACACCAGGGTTAGAAACAATAGCAGTAACTATCAACCTTCAGAACGGTAATAATGTAATGGTAATTTCAGCTTATAAGCCGCCCAATAACAATTGACTGCAACACGTCTTCAAGACATTTTCAAACTAAAGGCTCCCATTATCTTATTTGGTGATTTAAACACAAAACATACTTCTTGGGGATGTAGAATAAATCAACCAGCCGGAACTTTTCTTTTAAATCTCGCAAAGCACTCAAATTCCAAAATTATTGCGCCCGTTGATCCGACATACTTTCCTTTTAATGCGAATTATCTTCCAGATATTCTAGATATTGTATTAACAAATTTAAACTTTGCTCTCCATTCATATTCTATCTGCGAACTAGATTCAGATCATAACCCAGTGATTACAACTTCCAAATTAATCACTTCTTTGCCTAATTCTCCACCGCATTTATCTACTCACAAAATAAATTGGCACACATTTCAAAATCGGTTATCATCGCACCTTCCTCCGTTCTCGAATCTGAAATCCCCTGCAGAAATTGACCAAGGCACACTTTTGTTTACTAATGCCACCACAAATTCAATTGACTATTCATCTCATTCACTAACTGCTACTCGCAGAGGGCTCACCAAATATCCGCTATCTGAGCAATTACGTAATTTAATATCACAAAAGGACAAAATCAGACGTTTATGGGCAAAACATCGGCTACCTCATTTGAAATCTGCATTAAACCATCTAACAAAATTGGTTCGAAACGCTCTTACGATGTACCAAATGGAAAGCTACAAAAAACACGTTTCAAATCTTAATCCACAAGATTCATCTCTTTGGAAAGCAACACGTCGATTGCTAGGTCAGTCAACCAATATTCCGCCATTAAAAGGTAACAACAAAATTGCACTGTCAATTTCTGAAAAAGGTGAGCTATTAGCAGATTATTTCGAAACTACTTTCACCCAGCATGCTGTAAACGATAGAGGACACTGCACAATAACACATTTTGTGCAGTCACCAAATTTAGATGTACCAAATCGAATTTCTTTTATATCACCTAACGAAATATTTGAACTAATAAAAAAGCTACCAAATAAAAAGTCACCAGGCCATGACAGAATCACTGCAAATATCTTAAAGAATCTGCCCAGATATGGTCTTGCGTATCTAAACAATATATTTAACTCGGCATTGCGACTAGGATATTATCCTAATTCTTGGAAACACTCTCTAATAATTCCTATTCAAAAGCCTCAAAAAAACTTAAATCTTCCTTCAAATTATCGACCAATTAGTTTAATTCCAATTTTGTCAAAAATATTCGAAAAAATTGTATTAAAAAGACTAAAAAAATTCATTCTTGATACTAACGTGCTTCCTTCTTTCCAATTTGGCTTCAGAGAAAGCCACTCAACAACTCATCAGTTTTTAAGATTAACAGAACAAATTCATTTTTCATTTCAATCGGGTTTTCACTCACTTGCAGTTTTCTTAGACGTTGCCCAGGCGTTTGATCGAGTGTGGCATGATGGATTAAAATTCAAATTAAGGAAAATTGGAATACCATTATATCTTTACAACATCTTATCAAGTTTCCTACTGAATCGCACTTTCTCTGTATGTCTTAACTCTTTCATTTCTTCACCTCGGGCTGTTCTTGCTGGTCTTCCACAAGGATCCCCGTTATCTCCTTTCTTATTTAACTTGTACGTCGCAGATATTCCTACTAGTAATACAGTTAATATAGCTCTTTTTGCAGATGATACTTTACTCTTTTATGCAAACCGAAATCTAAACACAGCATGTCGTATAATTCAATGTCACCTAAAAAACATAGAAAATTGGTCTAAACTATGGAAAATTAAAAAAAAAAAATCAATTGCCAAAGTATTTACTTTAAGGTATCCTGTCTTTCCTCGCCCTTTGACTTTGGATTCTTCTATCATTCCTTGGTCTCCTCTGAACTCATCTATTCGTTATCTCGGCGTTCTGATGGACACAAGACTAAATTGGCACAGTCACATCTCGTCCAAAGTAATTGAAGCCAATAGAAGGTTAGCTATTTTACGTCCAATTCTTAATCGTAACTCTTCTCTAAAAATTCATTCCACTTTAACCATTTACAAATCTATTCTTCGGCCAATATTAACCTACGCATGTCCTGTTTGGATTTCAGCTGCCCCAACCACATTAAACAAGTTACAAATCTTCCAAAACAAAATTTTAAGAATAAGAGTAAATGCCCCCTGGTTTGTCAGCAATAAGACCCTCCACAACGATCTTGCAATAGAACCAATTACTTCCTTTATTACAAAGCTGGCACATAATTTTTTCAATAATTTAAATCATGTACAAGGAGCAGTCACTTACGAAATAGGAACCGATCAGCCCCCACTCTCCCGCCTAAGAAACAGACTCTCATTCCATATTTTCCTTCAATATCTCTCTGATATTAGATAAGGTAGGAACATTTCTAGCAATTACCTGTCCCCCCCATCGTATTTTCTTTTTAATCCTGTCATTGCTCTAACATAATTCCCTCGCAATAACCTTGGTTGAAGGTACAACAAATGAAATCACTATCAGGGAGGTAACAAACAGTTACCCCCTTCACAATTTTCTGATGCAAAGTTGCTCGGCCAATCAACTGAAGAGCCTCACGGCTGAACGTTGTACTGTCTTTAAATATAAAATAAAATTTGAAAAAAAAGAAAGAAAGAAAGAAACACAATCATCAGATCTATGTATTGAATTGAAGGGCTTGGGGTAATAAACCTCACCATTCACGGCAAATTTCCCGCTATATTGTAAATGTTTATATCTTCCATTTTGATGAAAATGATGTTTATCTTGTTACTATATTATGTATGGCTGATAGTTTTACGGACAACTTACGCCAGTAACAAAATGAGACACACTTCGACCAAAATCAAGATAGTTACATTTAGGAAATAGCCTGAGGTTTGCTGTGTTTTATAAGGAGCCCAAGCTCTTCAATTGATGGGTCCAGTAAAACAAAGGTCAATTCCTTATTTTTTTATGAAATTGAGTTACTAGCATTAAATAAAACTTCAAATATTATTCCACTGTGCGATACATTATTTAACTCCTGTATGGGCTTTTATGCAAGAGCGTTTTTGCGTTTAAAAGTTTAAAATTGTACATATTTATATTATGAATATTCTAGTAAAAACCGCAATATCTCAGAACCAGGAGAATGTGGGATAGCCCCTTGTTCTACTGAGCCTACTTTTAATTAAGTTCTACCTAATTTTAGCAACAAAACATTTTCGGCAATTTGCTGCCGTGGGTCCAATTAAGAGCGCCTCTTAGAGCGCCGTCCCGTCGTTTGAGGCGGTGGAGTGGGCGCGTCACTCGTCGGTCGGTGAGCCGTGCCATGTGTTCGCTTTCGGCGCGGCAGGTGTGGTCCCCCTCTGACGCGTGGGTCGGCTGCCAGAGGTTGCGCCATTTCTTCTTGCAGCTGCCACGGCAAGGTCAAGGTGACTAGCGGTGCGACCGCAAGATTCCCACAGCCCGTGAAGACTCAGACAGTACATGCCTGCTCATTAGCATAGGATGCGTAGGCAATCTATTCTTATACCTTGTATGAGACTACGAGCGGATTAACCAACAACATTGTTATTGGTTTTTTGAGGAAGCCCAATCTTTAAAGGTAGAACTATTGACTGCACAGTGGTCTCAATAACCTTTTGCAAATCCATCACTGTATGACACCAAAATACTGCTTTTACCATCTCGCATTTTGCGCACTCCGTTAGCAGTAAAGGGGAATAACATGAGGTTAGTTCAGGTTGCTGCTCACAAGAGTACGCGACGTGATATTCGCCGGCGAAAACATCCACGATATGGGTATTAATAACTCTTATAGTATGTTTATATGGGATGAAACAATCGTATCCAGAGACACAGGATAGCATGTACAGAGATATCTCAAGAAACAGGATCTTGTCTTTTATATTATATTAAGAACTTCCAAGACAAAAAAAAAACGAATTATGTATTCTGAGCCTTGAGTTCATTCAGATCAGTCGTGGAATATCAATTTTGGGAAAACTCGACTTAACGATTTAAGAGCTATTGTTAACCACAGATGACAGACAGTCAGATGTAGGGTACCAAAGGTCCGGCAATAATGTTTCTATGGCGAAAATTCCCAGATTTTTACAATACTTTTCTTACGACGTAAGTGTGAGAAAGTAAAATGACGTTGTTTCAGTCAGACGTTGCATGCTTTTTAAGACCCTCTATTCATAAGAATCTGCATCTCCAGGCCCAACTGCAAACAGATGTAGATTTGACAGTATTTTTCTGATAAGGACTCCATTGGAGTAATTCAAATTTTCCGTACTATCCATGAACATAGCGATGATTTTTTCTTTCACAATAATTGAGTGATATTTTAGTAAACATAAGTGATTCAAATTTGTTAAATAATAGCGTTTTGTTAGAGAAATGCAACGTATGGTATATAAACTCTCATCGAGTAATAAGGTTTAATTGAAACCTCAATATCTATATTTAAATGTCATCTGAATAGGAATTCACTAATCAAACATATGTTTAAGTATTTATCACAATAATTGCAATTTTTAAAAAACTTTGGCACGTTTATATAAAGTGAATTTGCGAATTGTAATCTGTTTGGAACAAATAAAAAACAAATTAAAGTACATGAAGAGTGGAATTTCTCTGCTATCGAATTTACACGTTGCATCCTGAATTTGTAAATGATCAGCTTCTGCCAACTTCTCATTAATTATTCAGCAGTTTACAATGCAGTTATCTCTTGTCATATCACCTAAAGGCACCGAATACTGAAAGTCACCTATTCATAGCAATTCTAGATTAATGAAAATCTGTTTTAGAGATGTAGTACGTACATCGTTTGTTTTTTTATTCGTGATGAATAGTGTCACTTGCCTCCAGGTGATTCATGGCATACTCAGGGGAAGAACTTTTTTGTAAACATATGTCCAACAATTTTAGAAATCCGACTATGAAACGGTTATTATATTCAGGATTATACACCCGGATCTTCAATTAAATTTTCTACCTTAGTATAGTTTCATTACTTTTAATAAGTTAATCAAAATATTTCGCAAAATAAATGAAGAATGATGTAGTTCAGTGTTTTTGTTATGTAGAATAGATACAAAATATCCACGCAGATAGGGGATCGAACCCGTTGCCCCCCGATTTCTGGAACAACACTTTGACACTGAGTAATTCCTTCGCGCTTCTAACACTACTCTTATAATAACACATTTTATATTAACGAAACTTCAAAGAAACATTACGTTTACAAAAAAACGTCAATTCAGTTTTATGGGCAGGAATCTCGGAAGGCTTTTACCTCTGTACTACTACTATTTAGTTCTCAATGGACATTGAAGTAGTTTATAGGCCCTCCAATAAAATAAATGTAACCTTTGTAGTTCGATATAGAGAATGTAGTTTTGAAAAAATCGTTACATAGCGCTGTTGGCACTGCTTGCCGACAGCCCTATGTAACGATTTTTTCAAAACTACATTCCTGCTGAATGTCCATCACCTTCAACCTCTCGGGCCAACCCATTTTCGACGAGAAATCTAATGTTCCCACGAGTGTACTTTATACTACTTACTCTCACTTTCCCATGACTACCTTTCCTTACCAGTCATCACGGTTCATAGGCACCCATATCGAGCTTCAACATATAAATATTTTAAAATGTGATTAATTTAATTAAAAGATTATACTAAATAAATAGCAAAGAAAATTGTAAGGCAATATTTTTTTAATTTGTTTTTTCTTAATTCCTCATTTCATGATAATTTTTATTCAATTTCATGTGCAGTTGCTTTAACAACATGGCCATGTGCTACTAACAGTACAGAATAATACATAAATACAGTGTATTCATTTCATTATTGTTCCATTGCATTGCTTATTAGATTCCAGAGCGTGAATAATAGGAAGGAGTTGACAGTTGGGCAAGAAATATAAATGTGTGCAGCGGAAGGTTCTTCTCAGCCTTCTGGTGCACCCTCATGGATTCAGAAACCGTATAATTTGCATTAAGAATTAAAGCTGCCCCGAATCTGAGATATTGCGTTCCGTCCGGGCGAAGGTGTTAAAAGGTGCATGAGGGCGAAAAGGCAAATCAGGAAGGACCCTCGACTCGGCCGCCCCGCGGTCCGCAGACTTCAACTTCCCTGAGGCACTCGCTGCTCCCTTCGTCCCCGACATTCCTGGTATCCCCGCTTCCCTCCCCCGCCACTCCAGGCTTCCCCGCTGCCTCTCCCCCGCCGCTCTCCCCGCTTCCAATGCATCCCGCCATTCCCAAGACCCCTCTTCCCCGCTTCCCTCTTCCCTCTTCCCCGCTGCCATCGCCTCTACCACCCTACCGCTCCAGGCTTCCCCGCTGCCCCTCCCTCGTCACTCACGCTACTTTCGACGCCCTCGCCACCCCGGCTTCCCCGCTGCCCGTCCCCAGCCGCTCCCGCTGCCTCCGCTGTCACCGCCGTCCTCTCCACTCATCTCGCTTCCACCACCCCTGCCGCCTCCGTTGTCCCTCCCCCACCCCCGTGCCTGCCGTTCACGCTCGCTCGATCCCGTCATCTACGCGATCCCCATCACCTCCCCGATCCCCATCAATCCCACTGACGCGATCCTAAGCTTCCGTCTTCAACGTCCTCACCGCCCTCCCAGTTGACCACGGCGTCCCACAGCAGGTTCCCTTACGCCCCTGCTACTCTTGCAACCTCCATCGCCCACACCACTCATCGCCATCACCCCGCCGCTCCAGCCGGCAACGCCGCTTCCACCTTCACTACCTCTCCTACCAACCTCGCCACCCCCGCCTCCATCACCATTCCCTTTATCATCACCGCCCCTCCCGTCTCCTCTGTCGCTCCCGCCGGCCCCGGCGCAGCCGCTCCCGTCGCTTGAATGCGCTGCTGGTGACGGGAGGAGCGCTATCTCGGAGGAACAGGCGGCGCTGCAGCTGCCACCTGCTTCGTTCTCACCCCTTCCCCTACCGCTCCCCTCTCCCCCCCGGCCTGCTTCTAGCCCCCTCGCTTCTGAACCGAAGCACTTCCCGATATATCCTGCATTAATCCCCAACCGCTTCAACAGTGTAACACTTTTAACCTTCGTAATTCGTCTTATGTTGATGGTTGTAATCACGTGATTTTATCCAATACTTTCCATTTTTTTCTTAATAAAGCAATCGCCGTTGTATTCATCTTAACAAATTATAACTATTTATTTTCTTGTTAATTTAATTATTTATTACGTCATTTTTTAATAATATGGCCATTATCGCTTTTTTTAGTGTTTGTCTTAACAGCCCTACGTTGATGAAAATACACAGAGATCGAACTTGGTTGCTACGACGTCTATACGACTTCCATTTACAAGCTCTTCACCAGCGATGATCATGTGCAACTACGTTTAAATCGAATAATAGTCTGATGGGAAGGGAAGGAAGGTGCTTCTCGCGTTGCCCTTAGAGGTGAAAGAGGGGGAAGAAGGAGTACAGTCTAGTGGAAGGAAAATAACCGTGTTCACTACAGTATGACATCAGTTTCTCTATACTCCGAATGTAGGGAAACTAAAAATGCAGTTTTGAGAACAGTCTGTCTTCTGATTAACTGGCTTTGTTAGTAAATACACAATATAAATTTTTAGTAAAAACTATTTAGTTGATTAATAGTTCTGTGTGTGTGTGTGTACATTAATTAAACACAGTTCTCTTGTTTGAATATAAATGGCATAGACACCAAACCACATCCATATCAATAAATAACAGCTTCCTGAATGAAAGTACGGGTGTTGAAACCAAACAGCAAGCACAGAGCAGTGGGAATTTTCCAATTGCACAAACAGCAAGGCTAGGAACGGCATTTTATACACGTGTGTGAAGGCGTTTTTAAACCTATTTAAATATAACTCACCCGTACCCGATAGCGGGTCAGAAAACAGCGATTGGTAACGCAATTCAACAGCACCACCAAAACCAATGATGGAGGGCAATATTCGCGTTCGTTATTCCCTTTGTGCGTAAATGGTTCAGACAGATTTTTCGATGATGACCTGTGCGGCGCTGGGATGAATTTTATTGTGAGTAGAGGGTGAGGGACAGCGTAATTTTGAGATCAAAAGCAATAATCATCTCTCCTCTCCGATTTATGATACTTCGACGGCTCTCACAAACGAAATAACCACTTTGTTAGTCGAGTTCCAAAAAAATTAAAAATTACGTTTGAAAGAAAAAGGAATGTTGAAAAACTTCTCAGAATTGTTTTTAAACAAAGTATAGATGCAGCTAAATCTACAAATTTCAATATTTGTTGTGTATATTTAATAACTCGATGGCTTCGACATTATTGAATTTTCATTCACTCTATTTGCATTCAATTGCGAACTCATTTTATTGCATGCGGGTTTCAAATTCGAGCATGTTCCGTTTAGATCAATAGTGTGGATGTCTTGAAAAGGAAGACTTGTTTTTAACCATTAATATCGTGAATGCTATTCAGATGTAAATTTTGAGACGATAGACGCATGAAGAAAATGGGAGATGAAAATAAACACTCTGACATTAAAATATAAATCAAAGAAGAATGAAGGTAACTAATAAGAAAAGAATGAGTAAATGTGTGAAATAACATGAAAAGTTTGCAACATCTAATTTTGATACAAATGTGAAAATGTTTATATTCGACCCCAGAATTGTTAAACTCAGTAATCACTGATTTGAAGCCAAAACTTTTCGTGACATATATTGTTATAGCACCAGCAAAACTCTCTAAGTTATAATGTCCATGAAATACCTTCTTTGATTTATCTACTGCCACTAGAATCATCATCAACATCATTTCTCATGCTTTAAATATGATTTACCTGAAGCAGTTACGTTTCCTTCAACTTGTAAAATATCACTCATTTTCCTAACAAGAGGATTAAACTGAAAGAAATGGATGGCAGTCTTTCTTGATTTAGTAACTATTGAATAACGGTATGCGCTCGATTCCCGGTGGTAAATATCTCTTACGAAAAAAAAATCTTAAGTTGCATTAAACGTTTTCGTGATCACACCTCTACATTCAATCTTATTTGTTTAACAACAATGTTGAAATGATGATTTCATAAATTGTAATTCAATAGAGGAAAGTATCTGCGCAAGTTTTCTGGAGCTCCTAAAAAGCTATTCCACCTCTTTTTCCACACATAGTTGAATTGTAGATGAAATGTAACAACGAACGTTCTTGGCAGCACTTAATAACACGAAATGTTTGCTCGCGTATAATAGAAACAATTTGCATTGACAAACTGTATATGCAATCTTGAGTCCTTGTCAGGGTTGGCTTTGCCTACTATTCTGAAAATATACCAGTTTAATATATTTCACATGCAATAATATTGAAAGAACGGTAAAGTCGCTGAAGGTTTTATTATTCTTTAAGTTTATTTGATGCAGAAATACATTTAATTACGATTACATGAACCATATTCTTATTTAAAGCGTTTCATAACACTAGGCCAAAGAATGAAATGGCTTTTTAACAAGCTAAGATAGGAACAGTAGAACCTCAAAGCTTGTACTTCAACAGAACATGAATAGAAAACACAAGATGGCACTAATATGATATTTTAGTTAAAAAACTATTTTTTCGGTATTAGTTACTTTTCAAGTATTTTTAATATTACAATTAACAGGACTTTAAAAGTGTTCGAAGGTACTCAGTGAGCCACAATAATCTTCCCTACAATATGGTTGATGCTTTTGAATGGTTTTGATATTTTTATTATATTTGTGAACAAATTAACGATATATTTTCAGGAGAACAAATCCAAGAGACCTACAGCTTTTGCCCTTTACATCGCCCATCTGTTGCCAGCTGTATGTGCGCTTTCTGGCTGTGACCGTAGAAGTATTCTGCGTGTTCTGGCAAAATATTGCATATTTTCCCATTTTTAATGGCTTCCTGATTTCTGAAAATCCTGATTTTACACGGATATCCCTTAGAATTTACAAATAATTCTTAGAAATCTACCATGAACATTAATTTTTGTTAGTCGATTGGCGTTGGTACAATACTTTCCATATTAGTTGAATTATGAATAATAGTAGCCACGAACGTTTTTGAAAATATTTGAAATCAAGAAATATCCTCTCCCTTGTAATAAAAAGTGTCTCACTAAGCGCGATACCACTTCCATTTGTTAGGATAAAATAACTAAAGCCCTCACTTTATCCTACTCAGCAGAACAAAGTACTTACAATAAAGCGTGCGCACAATAAAGCGATAATTAAGTTACATTTTCTCTTCACAAAGAGCAAGGAACCGTCTCAGGATTTGCGCATTGGATAAATCGTTACTGGATGAAAAACCTCAAACGTGGCTTTCGACGAGTGGCTTTTAAAAACCTACATCACTCCTCTCTCCTTCGGAAAATCGATCATATGAATCTGCGATAGTAACAATCCGTTGACTACATCAAAATCTATAAATGGGAAAAAGTACAATGTTCATATTAAAAATACAACGTTCTATTCTTCATGAAATCAAGTACAAATAAGTTATACCGGCCCATACCATCAAGCAAATGCGCAAAATTACAGATATAACTGCTCATTTATATCCACGCGTACGTACATTTCCACTTGCTCTACAGTCTAAGCGAACAAAGCAATGCATGCGAACGTGAAACTCCGTCAAAATTTAAGCAGCGCTCTCTAAATTCAGGCTGCATTGGGGTAAGTTAAAAAGGTCACCGCACGTCGATTGTTTTATTTACTTTGGCCGCGAGGCAAGTTTGCCGTTACTGCTTTTGTCTCTGCGGTTTTCAGAATTGCAGATTTTCTGTGCGGAGAAAGTCGCGACTCAATAAACTAGACAAACAGTGCTCGGTGGAGTGTGTGGCGGAAAAGCGGGCTTCCAGGGCGGCCGCGTCTTTCCCACGCGGATTTGGCGCCAGGGCACGCAGCACAAAAGCGCGAACGCGCCAAGGAACAAAGCACGATGGTCCGAGGTTTAGTTATATAGTACAGGGCCTTTTCGTTAATCCTTCTTTTAATATTTCAAGCTGTTTTATGTTTCTTCGTTTCAGTCGTGTGATCACAAACTTAGAAAATAAATATTACAATAATACAAATTCAAAATTATATTATACATGTAGTAGTCGGGTAACCTGTAGGTTGACATGCGTAATTGGCGCCAGGGCACGCAGCACAAAAGCGCGAGCACTAACGCACTAAGGAACAAAGCACAGTGGTCCGAGATTTAGTTTATAGTATAGGGCCTTTTCATTAATCCTTCTTTTAATATTTCAAGCTGTTTTATGTTTCTTCGTTTCAGTCGTGTGATCACAACCTTAGAAAATAAATATTACAATAATACAAATTCAAAATTATATTATACATGTAGTAGTCGGGTAACCTACAGGTTGACATGCGTAATTGGCGCAAGGGCAGACAGCACAAAAGCGTGAACGCAAACACACCAAGGAACAAAGCACAGTGACCCGAGGTTTAGTTTCTAGTGCACAGCCTTAAGGGTGTTTTCATTCATCCTTCTTTTAATATTTCAAGCCATGTTTTATGTTCGTTCATTTCAGTCGTGTTATCACAAACTCAGAAAATATATATTAAAATAATACAAATTCAAAATAATATTCTACATGTAGTAATCAGGTAACCTGAAGGTTCACATACGTAATATTTTTTTCAATTCCTATGCGTCTTGGAAACTAATATTAAGTTAGACATATGTGATATATACATATACACTAATTTTAAAATATTAGTTCACAAAATATTTGGGTCTGTCATTTCAAAAAAGCGTTCTCCAAATAAGATTGTATCCAGAAGGCAACATTTCAAAATTATTGATCATTTGTTTGTTTCTCACAGTTACAGTTCTGTTGTAAGTAACTTATGCTTAAATAATTTTTCTTCAGAAATATTCATTTTTGTACAATGAGACAAAATACACGTTTTATATTTACAACAAAGTATCGTTTATATCCAGAGAATATATTTATTCTTAATGGAATGACAAGAGTGGTTGTTATAATTGATCCTACGTCGCTTTCATGTATTTGGAATGAAGGCGTTCCGGTTTTTCTTCTGTGCTCTTTCTAATCAAACGTGTTTCTTCGATGTGCCGACTTTGCCACCATTCACGTCAATTTTTGACACTATCTATGAAGAACAAGGCTTTTACATTCAACTTCACTGATGATGAATTTTAGTAGGCATTGACATTTAAAAAAGTAATTTACGCAAGGTTAAGCCTTATCTATACAACTACTGTCATCAAAATTTCTTGATACTTCTTTTCATATGGACATATATCATACGAGTTTTAAAATATCTCAGTTTAAAAAGACGATGCTCTCGACCATCCTGTTTTCTTTCCCAATATTCTCCAATGTTTTTCAAATTATTTTTCTCCCGTAATGTTTAGGAGAACGTAAATATTCACAAGTGTAGTTTATGATTTCTAAAAGTCAATTCTTTTTGATACTCTTCTAGTCTTTCCAAGAAGTTCAAATCGCCTCCAGATCTAGTGCTCAATACTGTTTTTGAAATAATATTCGTATATTCGTACTTAGGAATACAAATAGAGTACAATCAGGTTACCTTATCACTTTAAAAGTTCCACTAGTGTACTCGCAGCCACTAAGTTACTCGAAGTTATTGAAGTATTCGAAGCCCCATAATGCATCAAAATCTCGTGTTACATAAATTCCATTATTTTATGTGAACCAGATTTCCATAAAATATTGTGATTTCATGACTGAGAAGTTAGAAGAAAATTAAATGTAAACATTTATTTGGTAAAATGTTGATCATTCGGTGTTCTAGGTGAATAAAACAAACATGATTATGTAACGAATTTTAAATTAAAATGAGTCCTATATGCGCTTCTCTGGTGGCGGGGGCGGTGAGGCAAGGTGTCATTTCGCTTTCACTATTTTCACCTACATCCAATAATTTGATTATTTTTACTGTAGGCACTATTAGGATAACATTTTATACTGATTATATTCATTTGCTATAAAATTTTCACACTGTGAAACGACCGTAAATTGTACACAAAAGTGTTTGACTGTTAGTGGCGTGTTCTTCATGTAAGCAAGATAGTGCACTGCGTATCCTGCAACTTAGAAAATAAGATTTACTTTGTTTGTAACTAGACAATAAATCTTACTTTGTTTCTAACATAAATCTTCTATTATATCGAAAGCGTGGTGTTGATTTACACTAGTAGTTACGAATGCCCGCGTTTGCCAAGCATCGGTGTGTCGTGGCGTGCAGGGCGTCAGGAAGCTTGGGTGCGATCGGATAAGCTTGGTGTCTGTCATGCGGACTGCAATCAGCTGAGTTGCGAGACCTCGCTTGAATGAAAGCAATGTTTTAAACAAAAATCTTCGCTTTTAATGATAAATGCAAAAATGTGTATGTACACTGAAGTGCTTAATTCTAAGTGTAGTATATGTTTATGTTCTTACGTGCTAATTCAGATTTTAGTTTACCTTTATAAGTGCAATTATATGTGAGTTACACCCTAAGGTAAGCAATCAGTAAGAGAGCGTCTGTTACTGTTTCGGCAGGAAGAGCACGAATATGGATCTTTCTACTGCAGGCAACGGCGTAGACGGACACTACGTGCGTGATTTGAGATTCATTAATGAACAGTTTCGTTTGGCGGAACTTTAAAGATAATAACATTATTAAGCCAGGAAGGCCAACCCCGAACATTAACTATTATTGCCAAAACCTGTGTAAGGAAATTTAATAGCCAACTTAATTAAGCTTATGAATAGCTTACCGGCCATATATATTTTATTGCTTACCCAAACTAAGCCTTTCACCACACCCACTGTGTACCGCCTTGCATTAATCAAATGTAAATTAAAATTTATGAAGATGCTCTTCAACTGGCGAGTAGATGTGAGGCGACCCATCTCCCTCCAAATAAACTCAATAAACTCCTCCATTTACTACTGCACTTACCGCCGCACCTGGCAGCATATCCCCATTTTCCAAGTTTGTCAGTCAATGTTATTGAAGTCATGAGAATAGCGGATTAAATTCACCATTTCACTCTACCATGTACTCCTTGTTAACGTCAATAAATGAATAAAATTAAATGATTGTGACTTAAACTAAAATTCCGTGAGAGAACACACTTTCTTTCATGTGTCCCCAATAAGTGCCAAAGACGTTCATGTTTTCAACATGTTTTTGAGAAAACTAATTTAGCTGGATGAATTTATTTTTATTTTGCTGGTTACCACTCTTTTAATGATGATTTGTCGAGAGTTATGATAAATACTGTCATGTTTGGAAGTTTTTAAAGCGAGAACTAAACTTTTAGGGGGTAAACGTTAGTTTATTCAGGTGTTGATTGATGTCAACACTCAATGAAAATTGCAAACAAGAGCTTGGAATGAGATTACAGTTCAATTAATTGTTTCAACAGACGGTTTGTTGCATATTAAAAGTAAATTTCAGGCCCAAAACGTACCAATAAACAACATGATTGAGCACATTTTTTGGATAAAAACAAAAAACCCTTTAAAATAGCACTGATGAAAAAGTCCTAAAAAAATTAATCATCAAATGCGATTTGCCCTTACTTTCATTATATGCATACAGCGTATTTCCATTTACATCTGCACCACGTATCACTTAATATGACAGCAAATGCGATTTATGATTTAAACCTACAGTTCTTCGAAATTAAAAAGAAATGACAACCGTTGTTAAAATCAGCAAATTTCATACCTTGATTACCTTCAAAAACTAAATTTTTAGCTTTCATCGATATAACAAATGTAATATTGTTTATCTTTTAATGGAACAAACGTGCAAACACATATCAACTGACACATACGATTTGTTTCCAGTTCAGCACTAATATTGATAAAAATTAATTCTGAATGTTCTCCCGGTTGGCGTTCGTTGGCTGGCTCCGCGGAAGCCTAGTGGTAAAGCCTACCTCGTGCGAATGGGGATTAAACTTGCTCCAATAAAACAAGTGGGATACCGAATGTTTGGTTGAAACTAAAGAGGAACATCGCGTTGAAAGTTCAAGCGTCACTTCACGACGCTTAGAGGCAATATGCCGCTAGTGCATCGCTGGCTTTGTTACAATCGCTGAACTATTTGCTTCTTCTTCTTTAGTTAAAACACTTGACATTCTACAATATTATTATGACATTCTGTTCAAAAACTTCGAATATTATCCTTATTTCTATGGCTTTATAGTCAATTCCTTGTATATAGCTATCTTGATTCCCAGAAACATGGCTTGCGTCCTCGTACGTACAATTTTGACAGACATTGGAGATCGTCAAGAACGAGGAATGAGAATAGACAGAATCAATATTACTCATTAAGATCTGTTTTAATTTGGTTGTTACATTAATTCTATTTAAATGTTGTTCAGCCCATTTTTAAATTTTGGGACAACCAGAATAAATACTTCAAAATCTTCTAACATCAGAATTTTATTAATTTATGCTAGACGACGTTTCAGGAGACTGTTTTGTCTCCGTCATCAGGTATAACTGAAAATTTAATTACACAATTGTTCAAAGTGATGAAGACAAACTGAATTTTTATATTATTCATAAAAGCAGAAGGAACATATAAATTACAAAAAATATAGAAAATGTATAATTAAATCTATACTGTACCCAATTCAATGAAAGCTCATATTAAAAAACTAAAAGTATCTTGAAAACTAAAAGTAATGCTATATACAAAAACACGCCACCAACACCATGCCACCACTACCACCTTCACAACTTCAGAGTCGAGGTTGTTGGAATATCTCAAGCGACGACAAAATGTATTTTCAGAGGCTCATTTCTTCTTCTTCTTCTCCAGTTACGAAAGACGCTTCTGTTGAAATTTTATCCCGGTTGCTGCGGCCTGAATTGTTTGGGTCGACTACGCTTCTATTTGTAAACAACTCTTACTTCACGTTTGGAATTTTTAATTTAGGGTTATCCAAAAAAACCTTCACAATTAAAAAATACAACACAGTAGTACTTTAGTAATATCGCTTTCTCGGAATTATCTTTGACATTGCATTTCCAATTTGAAAGATAGACCTATTCAGACAACAGTAGTGTTACTACGATATTTTATTAAGAAAGCATAATGCAGAATGGTCTATACTGAATATCAGGACTGAAGGATCTACGCAAGAGTTTGCATAATGGTTGTCAATTTGCTTCATAAATATACTGATATCGATTCGTTTTGGTAAAATAAATCTCTACCTTTTTGAGAAGGTAATAAATCATACAATATAAAATTGAGAATACTTCAAAAGTTAGAGAACCTTGACAATGTTAAGATAAGCCATGTCATCTGGATGACATTATCTTCAGTTTTTAAATAAAAATACAAATTATAAGCAAAAATTGTAAGTTAATATTTGAAACGTCTGCATACATACAAAGGTCTATACACATTATATCGGAGTAACACGAGATCACACGAGGAATTTATACGGTATTTCGACGAAATAATTTTGTTTTATCTGACTCGTTCCATAATCGACGGTATCCCTAATAGTCTCGATATGTATGAAGTTTTACTTTTATAAATGAAAATAATATTCGTTTATACGTAGAATTACAAGATAAAATCACGTCACAAATTGCAAAGTAAATGTATTTAAGATAATTTAATGACACACTTTTGATTGAAATTGCTCCCTAAAGAGAAGAGACCAGTGAAATATTGCACAACTTTCAACTGTGGTCTGAGTAATAACATTTAAAAATAAATCTGTTGAGGAGGGGATTGAAGGATTTTGAAATTATGGCAACATCTGCAGACTTGAGCAAAGCAATATCTTTAGCAAACTTAGCACTTGAGCAAAGCAACATTTAGAACCAAATTTCAAATAAATCTATTGAATAAGGAAGGAAAAATAAGGAACACACAATTCATTAATATCCATCAAAAACGTTAGTCAGTACATACATTAGAAGAAAACTCAAAATTTTAGTAATATTTGGCTACGTAGTAAAAAAAGAATTATTTTAACAAATTTCAGAAGGCTAGCTGAAAGGCTTTCAGAGATGAGCTTACCTAAAATAAGCAAAATTAACATTTCTAGTAAAGGCAGTACCTGTTAATCTCAAGTTAGGATTCAATTTATTTTTATGTATGTCATCAAAGTTTACTAAATATACTTGTTTCATTTCAGCTTATCAAACAATTTCTTACATCTAATTCTATGACACAGTAATTATCGATTACTGAGCTTTAATCTAAATTTTGGAAACACGGAAAGACATCGGAAATTGACTGTTATCTCCCAGTAGGTCGACTCTTAATTGGAAACACAATAGAATGAATGTTTATGAGAAAAATGACCAATTATTCACCACTCAATTCTTTGTTCGCAAACTTCGTCGTAGTCGGTAACATGTATTATAATGAATCTGGATCATAATAAATATAATAAAAAGAGTTGCAGTGAACTAATAGGACATAGTGAGATGTGTCCTACAGTACGGGCAGCATGTAAGCGACTCTGACACGCGCTGTTGCCACACATTACTACGTACATGACACCACCTGCATGACACAAATGAAATCTCAAAACATTAACATTTACTGACAGGCTATGGCACGTCTTGATATCGCGTTCAGAAATTTTGCCAAAGCCGAATATTATCGCCTCCGCGATTTCGTGTGAATCAGATGAGAGGCAACGCTGAACTCTGGCAATTAGAAAGTAAACAAATCCTCGCAAGCTGATTGCTTCAGAGTAGGTCAAATGACGAGAGAACGTGACGAGAGAACTGTCAGAGTTCCTTATACGCTTCCGGTACTGTAGGTGGTGAATCAGGAACATGTGCACTCGTAGCTAGTACGGTGTAAGAGATATAGGTGGGTTCACTCCCGGTCTAAAACTGAAGCTAATGTGAGGCTAGGTCTCCCAGTTCTCGCTATGTAAGCGCTGCGAACGACTTGGGCATTTTTGGGAGAAGATGGTGATCCATTTATTAGCTTTGTAACCTCTGGTGGAAGCCACTAAATCGCTAGACGCCATCATGAATGCCCAACTCGATCGTGCGCACCGTACGGATAAGCGAGGAACTAGCCTCAAACTGGCTTCAAACATTTTGTCCAAAAGGCGGCTAGTTCACACACCTATATATCTTACACCGTGCAGCTAGTAACTCCATTGAGTTCTCGAGCTACGAGCCGATTCGGCGAGCGTGAAACTTGGTCAGGCCTGGCCTGTAGCCTACATCTTGGGCAGAACTGCCCAACGAAAAGGTTTAAAGGTATTGTGGTCAGGAAAGTGTCTGGAACATCACCGGAGCAACTTCCTACAAACATCTGTCTCCCTTTATCCTTTTCCCTTTCCATTCACGGGCGACCGCAATGAAATCGCGATTTCAGGTGCAATTCTAGAATTGTTCACTGTGTGTTGACGAGAACAAGCTGAAAGAAATTGAACTGGAGAGGGAGAGAGTGAGAGAGAGAGAGAGAGAGGGGGGGGAGAAAGAAAGAAAGAGAAAGAGAGAGGGAGAAAGATAGAGAGCTCACTGAGATTCCTTCAAAGAAAACGAGCAGGAGAAGGAGAAAGTCTTTTTTGACTAAAAACACTAATCCTTTTGCTTATATTGTCCAGTAATTATCAATAATACGAAAATAGGCCTAATAACTGTGTGCCTGGAAGATTGAAAGTACCGTTTGCGAGAAAAGCGTCATGTTGTATGAATAGATGCACCATATGAGCACGTCTTCCAAGAACTGGCCTTGAAGTATTGAGCGTGGCTCTGGTGGGAACCCAGGTGCCTATGGCAAGTCTAGGCTACTGTTTTGGTCCGGCTGCTACTCGCTGGGCTACTCGATTGGCTAGGTTGCTACTCGCTGCTCCAACTACCGCGTTACCCGCTTCGATTCCTACGCTGAAGACTGGCGCAGAGGCAACAACTGACACCCCGCTAGAGGAGACGGCTGACAGTGGAGCTGGCCTTCTTCGCCAAACCCCTTCCCCCTGTCTCGAGTAGAGGCCGCCAAGAAAAGCGGAGCTCCGGCGATAAAACATCAGAACATCGCTCCACGGACCTGCCCCACACCCTTCTGTGTCCGGTCGAGCTCCGCGCCGTTGTTCTCTCCGGTCAGATCTCATCCGGAAAAGATAATTGGCCGGAAGGAATCAAGAGATCTCAAAGGGGTGGAGATTTTGCGAGAGTTTTGATGGGGAATCTTTTCCTCTATAATTCCCTCCGTTCTTCTGCTCTGTTATTATGTTATATTTTGGTGTAACGACCTAGTCGTTCCAATATTCTGGACCGAGAATGACCTTGCCGTTGTGATATTTCAGTGCTCAGCAAACTTCTAAAGTCATTGCTTAAAGTGATTAGACTCGTAATAAAATGTGGATGCAGATAAGGCATTTATGCCAAAGTTCCCTCCGTGTCGCAGAAGTACCCCTTACGCTAACGTTGTACTTCACGAGATAATCAGGAAACTAATGTGTTGTAAGGAAGGTATTGGTGGATCGCGAGCTCAATTTTTCTGCGCTGGCGCTGTCAAAATTGCACCCTATTCGCCAAGAGATATAAAAACATTCGATCTTGGCTGGAAGATTTCCTGTGGAGTAATATTAGTATGTGTAAATTGATTTTATGTAATTCATGACTTCATATGAAGTATTTCATAAAGAAAACTAATAAATTTAATAGAAACACGAAAAAATGTTTGTGACAAAAGATCGATTATGTGGCAGTTCATTTAATTAACTTTGCGAAATTGTTACTGCAAAAAGCTATATGCACAGGAAAATAAAATTTAAATTTAAAATAATAATAATAGCAGCATTTATTTATTATCAACAGCCCAAATTTTGCGCAATGTAATCTAGAAACACCAACAGTGCCTACATCTGTTCGTTAGAAAGCTGGTTGCAACCCAGAGTAAATTTTCTATTCAACAGACTCATAACATCTTTCTTCGTAAATTAAAGGAATAATAATATAGTAAATCCTTGTTAACTCGAGCTCGCTTGACACGAACAAAACTATGGTCCCGGTGAAGGGATTACGGTAATACGGACATTTATAATGCTCGGATAACACGAATTTTTATAACACGAAATCCCATTATTGCGGTTCCTTGGAAATTCGTGTTAATGAGAGTTTACTGTAATACTAATACTACTACTACTACTACTACTACTACTACTACTACTACTACTACTACTACTACTACTACTACTACTACTACTACTACTACTACTACTACTACTACTACTACTACTACTAATAATAATAATAATAATAATAATAATAACTATAAATGTACTTCTCTATGCCCATCTAAATGTAACACACGTGAAAATTCCACTGTTGGATTAACTACTTCACTATTCTATCTAGAAAATAAAATAAGTAAATCGTAGGCATTATGTGAATTGTATCTCTGGTCTCTGTTGGCAACTGCCTTGTAAACTGAGTAGAGGAGGTGGTAGCACTTCATTATGAAAATTATTATGATTACTGAAGACGTTTTGCGCTTCACGGCCGGCGCCATTATTTTTCAAACAACTGAAACTCATTTTTTCGGATTATATTATTACTGTTTACAATCCAAAGTATCCACTCAAAGTGTGGTCTTTCATCAGGGCAATTCAGTTTAACACATAAGACACGCTGAGCGATTTTGAAATTCCATCTTGAAAATATGCCAGATTTCAGCCCTGGCGTGTTGCCATCTTGCATCCTGAAAATGAATTTCATTTGTGCTGAAAGTGTGATGAAGGACAGTTCTGGCATTGATTAGAAGTTTCTTCTCTCATTTCTTTTCAATGTAATATTGAGATCTTATTCTCATTCTTTAGAAAATAATTTTCTTTCTGGCGTAGTTGCACTCAATGACATGAATTTTTTAAATTGTTAAATTAACTTATTTTTATCTAACTGGACTACACTGAAAGGCTGTGATTTTCACTGCGAACCATAAGTATTTTAGGCTCTCACAACATTTGAACAAATTAAAATATTTTTTGATCAAAGACAAATATCTCTTTGTAACGTTGAGGTGATGTAGGATGTATAAAGTTTGTTAAAAACCAATATCATTAACAAGTTCGAATATTCAAGAGCCCAGTGAAATTCAATTAATTCAGAGCTTTATTGTTGCCTAACGTACAAAAACAAGAAGACCCTTTTAAACATGTTCTATAACGAAACTTGTAATGGAGTCCGCAATCAAACATTAGGGCACTGAAGTTGTTTCAAAGCCTTTTTCAAAGTCTTTTTATATCGCAGCTTAATAGAATAAAAATAATGTTGGAAAAAATATGAGTAATATTTTGAGTGACTAAAAGATAATATTGACAAATAATAAAATATAAAAACAAATATAATATCGAAAAACGTATATACATACGTTCTAGAAAAGTTGTTCTCTCCCTCTTATTTATTTACAATATTTCTAATATTGCGATGTTTTATTTGCAATTTCTACTCATTGTGAAGAAATATGATACATGTAGGTACTATGTAATTATTTCTTTTGCCGCAGTGCGCAACACATATAATTCATACTCATTTCGTGGAACTGAGCTTACTTTTTCCAACGACCTCAGCTGGCGAGTTTCACCTGCAGTGTGTTTGGCGCGAGGAGCAAAGGCGAATGAAAAAGGAATGCGCCCTAGAACAAGAGCTCCATGTGTCTGTTTGCGCCTCTGGATCGCACGGACCTGCTCTCAGGAATATTTGTAGTTCTTGGAAAATTGAATCGGGAGATAAATGAGGTAGCCCGAAGGAAGCAAAGGAAGAGAAATTCCCTACAGCGAGGCTGTTTTTTGGTTGTAAATGGAAACGGTGGGTTTCTTTACGTAAAAATGGTACTCGTGGCGTTTTGTTGAATTAAATGATTTTATTTTAAAACATTCGAGGTCTAATATTTTCAGACGCGAGCGCCAAGTGGGTTTGGTTTTTCAGTTTCGACAATGCCAATTTCCTCTTTTTTCAAGTTCGAATCAACCAACGGATTGTTATGGTATAAAATCCAAAAGAAACTATTTTAAAACTATTTTTTGCGAGGCAGTGAGAATGCCAGTTTAGATATATTTACCAATTACAATTGCGGAAAGTAACCCAGAAATTTGATCAAAATACTTCAAATCGATTCACTTCACTCACATTATATTAATCATTCATTGATTGATTGTTAGTGATTCCGGGAGCGTCAACTACTAGGGTAATTATTCCCATAAGTGTAGTGCGTTTTGATTGACTCATTATCGGAATCGACAGTGAGCATGACCAAATCGTATCACAAACTGTATTTCTACCGCCATTAATTGGTCATTGGTGAGGCTCGTTGCATGTAGAGTTAGCCCGACGCAACGGGAGGGGAGGCGCAACTTGTTCTGAATTATGTCTTGGAGATGGATTCGTCGCTTATCTAAATTTCGGATGATTGATTGATCGTGATTCCGGGCGCGTCAATTACTGAGGTCATTAGTCCTGTAAGTGTAAGGCATGTTTTTTCATCGGGAGTTGGCGGTGATCTTCCCTCGCTGGATGGCGAGATTAGGTGCCGACCTACCGTTGACCAGCGGTATTACCTCAACCAGGTATCCCCACCAGCGGGGCACCGCCCCAGCCGGGGCAAGTTATAAATTCCCGACCGGTCTCCCGGCATGTGTGGTAGTGTAGTGCGTGTTAGTGTGTGTGTGTGTGTGTGTGTGTGTGTGTGTGTGTGTGTGTGTGTGTGTGTGTGTGTGTAAGGGGTGAGTTTGGGACAAGTAAGAGGAAGGAACGATCGCGCGCGGTCTGTAGCCCGTTTGTTGGGGTATTGTTCCGGCATTCGTCTAGTGTTCCCCTAAGACAACAGAAAACTACCGATCAGAGTAGCCGGCCGCTAGATTTCGTTCCCAGATAGCGGCTCAAATTGATCTAGCTAGTGTCGAAAATCCTGATACATTCGGATCTCAAATCTTAAGAACTCCCTGTCAGAGGCACTTTAGTGCCATCAGTTGTTGTCCAGAGGTACGTCAGCCGGTATAAGTTTATACATTGCAATTCAATCGGATTACTGTGTGACATGATGGATATTATAAAAGAAAGTTTCCGGGCATGGTCCTGCTGCCATTGAGGGGCCAAACATTTCGTCAGAGTCTACGGTGGGCATCTTCAGTATCGGCATGGTCACGGGCGCAATATCCGGGGTGGCAGCTGACTGGCAAATGGCAGTCGCCAGCCAGCTACCGCCTCGGATACTTGTATAAATTTTATTTAAAAAAATATATTTTGTAAGTATATAGCAGCTTCCATTACCATAATGAAGAGCATTAATATAAGTGAAGCTCTCACAATATATTATGAATGTTCAAATCCATAATTACCGAATACTCACACCAAATGGAGCTTATTTTCTCTGATTTCAGTGACTCCGACTTTTTAAAGACACATTTTAAATGTTTCATCCGCTTCCTGATATTAACTTTATTCAAAGATACTCTATGCTTTTTTTTATCACATTTTTGTTTCCGTGTAGTATTTCATACTCAGCTGAAACACACATAATGAAAATGTCCATAAATAAATAACTCTTTTACTCAAAAACCTTTGAAAACGTCTGTAGAACAACCAAATATTTATTCATGTAAACACATGAGTAATTATTTTAATGAACCTTTCATTTCGATATGTAAACCTTCATGAAAGTTTTGTCAATTAACGAATATTGGAGGGTATCAAATTTAAACTAGTGTTGTATTCAATAGTAAAGTAACGAAAGTTTAGTACTAGCACTGTGATCATATCTTTAGGAAAGGAGCGGGACTAATCAAATAAGCCTCCTCAGCACTCATCTTCATCATTATCATGCCTCCATTATTAAGTCGTTCTACTGAATGAATTGTTAGCTCACCGACACCTCATAAGAAGCCAACATCGTGAACGCGGGGCGGGCAGGGTGCGGGGCAATTGATGGGAGCACTGGCTGACGGCGGGCCGGACTCGGGGCCGGGGCAGAAGCAAGACAGGACGTGAGTTGTGGCAAATGGCGGGTGTAGTGAAATGGTGTGGGATGCGGGGGCAGGTCAGAAGTGAAGAATTGCGATCGGGCTGGAGCGGAGGCGCTATTTGGGGAGTGGGCGGGGTGGGAGTGAAAATGAGTTGTCCCAATAGTAGTATCGTGCGTATTTTATTACGGAAAGTAGCATTGTTCCTCCCCCGTTGAATGGTGAGATCCGGCGTCGAACTACATATAGACTTGCGAAGTTTTCCCCATGCAGGAATTTCCCCCCACAGAGGCACCACCCCAACCAGAACAAGCTCTCGACTGGTCTCCCAACACGTGTGGTAGTGTATTCTATGCACTGTAAGTGTCGGGATTTGTGAGTAAGGAGTGAGGAAAGTAAAAGTAAAGGGAAGGATAGATCACACGCGGTGCGTGGCTCGTTTGAGTACTGCTCCGACAATCGCCAGGTATTCGTAAGAGAAATCCCGGCATACTAACAACCAAAGCAGCCGGCAGGTAGAATTCCCCGCCATTACAGCGGTTGAATTGAACCTAGTCATCCAGCTTACGTCGAAAATCGTGCCCGTTCGGGATTCGAAGCGTAGGACCTCCTGGTTAGAGGCTTCGCAGTGCATACATTACTGAAGTTACATCAGTTAATGCCCTGAGCCATCTAAGCCGGTGTGATGGGTCAGGTGGCGGAGCTGCTGGTGAATGGTGGTGGCGTGGCAAAAGGGATGGGCAGAGGTGGCAGCGCGTGGAGCGAGGCGTGGAGCGAGGCGCGGAAGCGGCGCGAGAGATCATTACATGGCTGCAAGACAGGTCGTGACGTGTGGATCGGGTCAGGGGTTGGGCGCGGGAACTGGGCAGCACGCGGAAGTGAGAATGCGTCGGGAAGGGGCGGAGCGGGAGCGGACCGGCGAGGCGGGGCGGGGGCGGGGCGGGGGCGGGGCGGAGGCGGAGCGGGGGCGGGGCGGGGGCGGGGCGGGGGCGGGGCGGAGGCGGAGCGGGGGCGGGGCGGGGGCGGGGCGGGGGCGGGGGCGGGGGCGGGGCGGGGGCGAAGCGGGGGCGGGGCGCGGGACGGGGGCGAGACGGGGGCGGGGCGGGGGCGGGGCGGGGGCGGGGGCGGGGCGGTGGCGGGACGGGGGCGGGACGGGGGCGGGGCGGGGGCGGAGCGGGGGCGGAGCGGGGGCGAAGCGGGGGCGGAGCGGGGGCGGAGCGGGGGCGGAGCGGTGAGGCGGAGCGGTGAGGCGGAGCGGGGGCGGGGTGGGGGCGGAGCAGGGGCGGGGCGGGGGCGTGGCCGGGGCGGCGGGGAGCGATTCCGCTGGCGCTTGAGGAAGGCCGGTCGCTCTCATCAGTAATGTATGGCACCGGGCGCGCGCTTACTCGCCCGTTCGCCCGCCGCTCCGCGACCTGCCTCTTAGGCCGCGCTCCGCCCGCCCGCCCGCTCTCGCCTCCGCCGCTGCCGCCGCCTTCCCTTATCTCTGTGATTTACGACCCCATTTATTTTCATTTCCTGCCGCCGCCGCCTCCGCCGCCCCCTCCTGCGTCCGCGCTTCTGGACCGCCCAGCGCGCGCTCCGCCGCCGCCGCCGCCGCCAGCCTTCCTGCCCAGATGCCCACTCGCCCCGCCGCGCTCAGCGCGTGATGCGAGTGGAAGCGGCGTGGGATCGGGTAGCGCTGCACACAATGAGCACTCGGAGTCCGGATGACGTGACGCATAACTGGCGGAATTTGAAAAGTACGCAGATCACATCGGTTTTGCTGTACCTGTGGGGCGTGGTTCATGGTGTAGGCCAGCCTTGCTCCACCCGGTGGCTCGCGGTACGGCCACGAGCACGCTGGCATCTCATGAGTCCCAGTCTTTTGTTTAGGAAGAATACATAATTTTGAAATTGTGCTTTAAAATGCTTAACTACATTATCAGGAATTTTTAATTTTTTAAACGGTATAAATCATTACTAGTAGGCCCTACATTGAAAACAATCCAAAATTTTTATGACGGAATGCGATACGAACCAACTGTAAATTTAATTTTGGTCAAAATCATTGCTCAAAGGTTCAATGTTCAATTTCGCTTTTATGGCCTTAGTCCGGTTAGACACTTTTAAAGACGAACAACTATTACATATGAAATTTGTACGTTTCTTGTTAACATGAAAACTGTACGGAAAATGTGTAATTTAATAGTTGATGCTATTAAACTACTATACTACCAACGCGTTTGTTGTCCCCAATTCGGAATCTCTGGCTAGAAACATGCGAGCGGGTTCGCGACGCACGAGGCGTGCACCGAACCATTCTCAAGGTCACTCGATCGTACCTTTTCCTTCTCCATCATAAGCAATGGCTCCCCTCTTAAAAAGCCTAAGCCAGTGTTGTCAAGGTCGATGCCACGAGCGAGAGTCCGTAGCACGAGTGCCACCACAAAATCGCCCCCCCCCTACGCAGTTCATTACCCCGCCACCAGAGAAAACACAGACACGCCATCCCTATTGTAAAACGGCGGGGTTACTAATAGTTTCCTTTTCCGACACTCATGGCATGCCACGGTGCCACCACGCGTGCTACTGCCACCAGTGGAAGACAATGACACCACTGGCCTAAGCTCTCATTTGACTGTCAGCTCGGAGCAGTCCGCTTGCGCTCACTTAGGGCGCGTTGGGGAGGCCCGGTCTTTGTCCTTTGTGCTCCAATCCCGGAGTGAGGGTTACATGTCCATGTGGAATTTGGGATGGACAGCGAGGGAGTTTTTTTCGGCTTTCTTATTTCTCCTGCATATCATTCCTAAGTTAATCGCCATCTAAGTTAATTGCCATCGTAATTTTACACAAACTCATAATTAATTCATTCCAGGTAAGGTAATTCTCCAGCATTAGCCTGGTAATGATAAGAGGAACCAAGAAAACTACCGATCAGATCACCGACCGCTATAATTCTCCTCCTGACAGGGGCTGAGTCCTGTGATGGGAAATTAGGCCGCAAAGTCCTTTCCGGCCCTCCGCTACTTTCCGCGCATAGTCCAGTGTTTTCTTTTTTTTTCAATGTTGGCGAGTTTTAGATCCACGTTTTACGTGCAGTGATTTCCCCGCTTCGTCTCGTCCTACCGCGACGCCGTGCTACACGGCACGTGAGTGATGCGTGGGCGGGGTGACGTCACGCGTGCCGTCGCACACACACACACACACATGCACGCACGCACGCGCGCGCACGCGAAGGAACGCGGGCCGATGGCGGGGACGCACCGCGCAAATCGTCGCTCGTTGAGCCACACGCCCACACGACCGGGGGCTTAGTCATGCTTGTAATGTAATAATAATAATGATGTAGTAATTGGAGGTTATTGAATGGTGCTCGTAGTCATCTCCGCATTGGTCGCAGTCGAGAGGATCGTTGCAAATATGGAACTTAATTGTTAGTGGAATCTGCGCACTTTGCGGAGTGGCTGGTTTAAATGGAATAATTTTTGTTTTACTGTGTAGTATTACAATTTCATGGATTTAATTACAATTGCACATTATGATCTCTGTGTGTTTGGCCACTCCGAAAATTGTCTAGTTTTACAGTGAATCGGCGCTACCAGAAATGAATGCCAACAATTCTAGAAAATTACGGTAAATTCATTTTTGTGATATTTCAGTTTCATTTCTCTCAATTGAGGAAACGAAATGTGGAGTAAAGGGTATAGTTTTTATTAACTTTCTTGACGATAGAAACATCTCTTATTAATTTTTGTTAGCTGAAGTTTCTCGCAAATTTCGTTTAAACAAGGTTTTTCGTAATAGATTGTGAGAAATGCAATGTTTTAAGGCTTTTATTTTTGAGATGTTTGGAAAAGTGATTTCATAACTAAGGTAGAATTTTTTCTTTTCACTTATGATATACGATATATGCATGACATTTCTGTTCGACTCCTAAAAAAGGAATTTTGTTATAAAGCTAAAACATCACATTTAGTACTTCTGAATGCTGAGTTTTCCTTAGTTTCAGCCACATCAATTCATTATTGTTAAAGTTCGAGAAAAGTAATCGAATGCACGAAATGACCAAAATGCTTTTGTTGCTTATGGACTCTAGTTGATACTACGGTGAATTATTCGATTTAACTGTTCTTGTTTAATCGACTCAATTTCAGCAAATGTTTGTGGACAAAGAAATCAGAAGAAGTCGTTTATGCACAAACAAAACTGATTCCGTACGCAGTACAAACAACAATTTACTTTGAAAATAGAAAGACAACAAAAACAAAATGTAATTAGAGCGAAATATTTGAAACCCATTTTCATGCGTTGTTAGGGTCATCAAAGAAAGCGAGAGATCAGAGTTTTGAGAGCGAGATGGTAAATTTGGTTACTGAAGTACATTCTTTATAATATTTTAAATAAGCTTGTGAGCCAGTTATTCTTCCATAAATAATTTCAGTTTTGCATACAATGTATCAGTTTTGCTTACATGGTATTAGGTGGTTAACTTGCTTTTTGCATGCTTAGTATTTGTTGGTTGATTTTTCCAAACTTTGTTGGGGTTCAGAAGTAAAGGACTCGACTTTCTGCTAATAACTTGTTAACCGTGTACAAGGTTATATACTAGTAACTTTGTAACCAATTTGTAAAAATAAAAAATAACGTTCATTCCTTACCTCTAAAAGAAAATAGATTCTGAAAATACTGTCAGGTTCTTTCGGAGATAACATCACTTATCACATAAGAATATAGAGCAAATAACTATAATAAACATGATTTGAACTTGAATAAAAATGGAAAGTTACCGCTGACGATAGTGTTAGGTGATGGGGATTCTAGAAGAACGTGATAATGTTCACATGTCGTATCGTCAATTTCGCTCACGGGATCTCAGTTGAGTCAATGTGGGACGAATATCGCTTAACTCCTTCGCCAGCGCTGTCTCGCGGTGCGGGAGTGCGCTGAGTTGATCTCCAACCGAAGCGGCGGAGGTACCAACGAAACGTCGGGAGCGTCAATTATTGAGGTCATTAGTCCCGTAAATGTAGTGCATACTTTTCATTGGGAGCCGGCTGTGATCTTCCCCGCTGGATGGAGAGATCCGACACTGAACTATCATCTGTGGACTAGTGGGTTTTTCTCCAACCAGGTATCTCCCATCAGCGAGCACCGCTCCAGACGGAACAAGCTGTAAGTTCTCGATCGATCTCCCGACGTGTGTGGTAATGTAGTGCATGTTAGTGTATGTGTGTGTAAGGGGAGATTATAGAACAAGGAATATTTAGGAAAGATCTCGCGCGGTCCGTGGCCGGTTTGTTAGGGTGCTGCTCCAAAATTCGTCAGGTATTGATCGCAGAAACCACGGAAAACTACCTATTAGCGCAGCCGGCCACTAGAACACTCCTCCAGACGGACACAGACAGCGACTGAATTCGACCTTGTTGGCAAGCTAGTGTCGAAAATACTTCGGGCTTTGGGACTCCCGATCTCAGGCACTGCAGTGACATCAGTTGATGCTCTGAGCCACTTTTTCCGGTCGTCGTGTCCGGTCGTGTTCCGGTCGTGTTTCCGGCCATCGATTTCCGGTAGTCACTTATCGAAAGACAATCATGACACGACACCCAACAAGACTACATGGACGATATGGAAAGTTGTTTAAAATAAATATAAAGAACGATTTGTGAGTCGATTAGAGTTCGGAGGATTAAAAATGTGTTTCTCAGATCAATGTGAAATCAACTCTCAAAGGTGTTTCTCAAAGCAACTAGTCAAGACATTTAATTGTTATTTCAGTGTTGTGTACCAGATTATGTTAAAATGTTTATTTCAAATTGAATTGTTATGAATTATTAATTACAATGTATATTAAAAAGTTTATTTAGATGAATTCATGACGATACCATGTAATCATTTTCGTAGTTTGAGACAATTGAAAGTAGATGTATAATTCTTATTTGAGCAACAATGTTTGTGCAAAAAAGTTTTCTGAAATATTTTGTGTAAACTAGATAATAAATAGACCCTTCATTGAAATTTCTTTTGGTGCGCTTCTAGCAGGAGGGATATAAAATTCAATTACATGGGTTATTGTGGTATGACTTTTTTTATCGTTTTCATAGAAATCCTCTATTTAAGCTACGATACCACGAAGAAATGAATATTGAAACGAATAGAATATGCCAACGAGTGTGTAAAAAATATATGGAAAATAGTTATTACCATGGTCGACATAAAAGAACAGAGCAAATATGAATATAATAAATGTAATATTTGTAATAAATTGCATGATACATAAAAGATAATAAAATTTTACAACATTAGTAAAAACTGCTTACGAATACAGAATAAATATTATTGATGACTTAATGACCTTGAAAATACATTCGCAAAACTGTTACATCTTAATGGGTAAAAAAACAGAATAAAAGACATTATAAAACTATACAGATTTTTCTCTGAATACGTTTTTTGGGTCATTAACATTGAAGGACTCGAAAAATAATTTTATTCCCTTTTTGTCTCCTTCAAACAACGTAGCGAAGAAACATGAAACATTGGAAATAGTTCTTCTAATCTCGATCTAAGAAAAAATACAATTTTGATAGAAAAAAATTTCTCACATATTGCGTCTTTATAACCACTGTTCGTCGCAAGGGAAATCGCCAAGTGCACAGCTGTTGACGAGGACTTACGTGATGAGAGTTCGCCACCAACCACGCTCATCCACTCTGGCATCAGCACCTGCAACAGAAGGACGTTGGCTGTCACTGTCAAGTCTGATACAAATCTGTGTGATGTTACAAGAAATGTGAGAACACGACGAAAGGATGCTTCTATTTTAAACAGTTCTGAAGCTAGAAGGCCTTGACGTCACTAATGATGCAGATATTGATCGCAGGCTATACTACTGACATTGAGACTAAAATCGGATTCAAGAAGGAAGAAAAAATAATTCATTTTCCTGGTATACCGTAAGCCAGTATGCAGATTATAACCTTGTACCAAAGAAACAATGTTGTCGTACACTGCAATATCAATTGTGAAAAGATATTTATATTTTTAGAATGAGATTATAATTTTTTTTCTTGTGTTTTAGCTGACATTCTTAAAGGCATAGTATCCAGTATCCTCAAAAATCTTTTCATATTGAAATCAATTTTTGAATATAAAATTTGAATGTAAAATTTAATTCAGTTCGTGAATAATATACAATAAAAATACAGCATCATTTAAGTAATATCGAAGTGAATTGATTATTATAGGCTTCTTTTCCACAGTATCCATTTTCAATTTTTTAGTTTGCAATACTTATTTAAATACTTACTTTTTGTCCTCTCTGAGAACACAACCCTTAATACACGAGTAAAATATAAATGACCCATTGAACAAAGGAAAATCTGGCGCTGTTCTCTACGAAAAATACCTTTTATTTTATTCATTGTTTAAATAACAGCATCCATTGAACCCACCTCTTAATTATTTTCAGACTCATAATAGCTACGCTAACTTGGCCATTGTTGACGAAGAATGGGAATTTCAAAGCGTAGTTCGGATTTACAACGTGATTCATTTACGCTGTTATTTATTACGTACACAAATACAACAGTTTTCCCCTTTATTGCGTAAAGCGTAGCAGATTTATCATGATCTATATTTATACGAGTCTTGTGATTAAATATTGGAATATCCGCAATTTTAAAACGTTATCTCGAAACAGAAAATGGAAGGTTCATTTATTGCTCGTCATTGCGAGGATTAGTGACACGAGCGAAAAGTACGCACTGCCCACTGGTGAAGGCTGGGCTAAGCCGCATTTAGTTGGTAGTTGTTGGGGAAGCTACACTCGCAAACGGTTATCTGGGACAAAGTTAGACAGTTGCATTCATCAAGAATATGCAAGTGTTTGTGTGTGTGTGTGTGTGTGTGTGTTTGGATTTATTTTAGTGTTTTTTTCGCCACGAAAATAAAAGAACAGAGATGAATTCCGGTTTTAGAGTAAATATCTAGATGTAGATGACCGACTATCCACGGATACGAGATCATTGTTAAGTCGAATTACCACAAACCAGGCTTTTCCGATGGACAATTATCTATGATAGTGTACTAATGTTTTTTTAGTTTATTGTACTCGGAATGTTAAAGAATCTTTTTAATGGTAAGTAAGAAGTTTTAGTACATTTCCAAAGTCTTGACTTGTAATGTAACTGATGTTAGAATTGAAACGACTAGCCTTACGAGTAAGGTACAACCATCCACTTGTCTTCACAGCCTAGGGCTGTAAAGTTAACCTTGCATCACGTCTGAAATAGCGTGAGTGCGCTAACGTTTTGCACTAATGAACAATATGAATATGGCTCCAATAGGCCAAACATTTTATTTCAGTGATTCAAGGTTTAATAATATTTCTTGGGTCTTAAACACGGTTTATTCAGAGATTTGTCCATGGCCTGCTAACTCTCGCTTCTAAAACGGTAAGTGCAGTATTTCTTGCAATACAGTTGGAATTGAGCCCGTGGGTACTATACCTTGTATCGTACTGATTTCTAAACAACTTGATTCAGCTTATTTCACCCACCCCCCTAGCTCAAAATGCCTCAATGTGTTAGAGGTATTGATTTATTCTTGAATCATAAAAAATCCATTGATAGGGGCCAAAGAAGGTGGTCGAAAAAACTCATAAAGTAGACTGTGAAAACATTAACCCTCTTCGCGCAGAAAAGTAAAAAGACTCATGCATGCGTTGTTCAGTTCGATGCAATACATTTTTCAATAGCAATAGTATCTTCCTTAATTTTTAAATAATTCATTAACAGATTTGTATTGTTTTGTGCCATGTGAGTAACCTTAGGTCTTCTTCACACGGTCAAATCTTGCCAACCTTCTATACATAGCGTCACTTATACACTGAGTCATAAGGGTCATTTCACTTATCAAGTAGTTAATCCACGTCTGACTTCAGACGTATTATTGAGAGTTGACATTGCAATAGACACGGGAGCAAAGTTTACTAGGTTCAGAGCAGTTAGAATTGTGAAAAAAGCCTGAGTGAGTACGGAGAGGAAAAAACGTTTTCACGAAAGTAAAACAGAATTTACCACAATTTATGATAATGTATAATCATCATGACAACCTAAAACTGTTTATAATATGTGTAATTAACTGAATATAATTTTGGATTACCATTTGACGTGGATCTTGTAGAGAGTGATTTGCACTCCCTAATAGATTATTCGTAAATAAATTAGTAATGACAGCAAGTTTTTATATATTTCCATTGTTAAGACAGTACCCAAGTTTGATATTTATACAACTTGTGTATAAACATGGAGTTTCATACGATGGTCCCTGTGAAAGATTTTTGAAGAAGAGTCAGTGAAAGAACAGGGTGGAGAATAAAAAAATGAGGCTACATCTCTGCAGAAAAAGGCCGGCATGGCTGACTCAAACTCGGGCTGGGCCGACTTGCCGTCTAGCGGTCAGTCTTGTTTTCCTAGGGTTCTCTCGTTTCCTCTATCAATTCATCATCATTAACATCATAAAATCATCTATCCATCAAATAATTCATCCATTCCGGGATTGGCCATAAGGCTTGAGTATTGAGAGCGTAATCAATAAAGGCTGTAGGGCGGCCGATGAGGAGCAAAACAGTGATAGCTACTTCTGGGTAATAGGTTTCAAATCTCGGGCGATTCGTTTGAAAAGGACAAAGCAGATTTGCGTCAGGTTTCCTTTGGAATTCTCCGTCTTTCCATACTTTCCGTTATTCCACACTTATCATTAGCTCCCATTTGCCTCCAAATTATTCAGCTCATTCAACATTGTAGGCCACAGAGGCAGTAGAACTGAATGTATGAAAATAAAGTCTAAAGCTTTGCTTATGTCTTGGCTCATCAAAAATGCAATTTTTATAGGACGTTTATGATACGTTCCCGACTTTTAAAGCGGACCAAATAAAAGGGTAATTGCTTGGAGTACTAAATGTGAAAATATATTTCTTAATTTCATTTAACTGCCTGAACGGTTTAACAGATTTCTATATTTGGAGTATCGTAAAATTTGAATTGATCTTCTTCCAATTTCGTACTAAACCAATGATCAGAAAGAATGACCTCCGCATCTCTATAATTTACAAGAAATTGTCTTGACGACTGAGAATATGTCAGTTTTTTTTAGAGCAGTGAATGTTAAAGAGTATATAATGTAATAAAACTTATAAAACAGTATGGAGCGCTAATGAAACTTCGTTTTATCTTGGCATCACTTAGAAAAATTCCTTTTCACAGTCATGATTTTTGTTACATTTCACTAGAAACGATTTAATCCGATAAAAAACAATTTGAAAATACAAGTTTTTAATCTTTTTGTTGCGCAGAAAGCGTGGACGAATTCTTAGCTACGTTTGTGGAAAGCGGGCAAGTGCTGCACGGCACGGGATGTCCGCACAATGCCTGCGCTGTCTCTTTTCAGATAGCGTGTTGGGCTGTCGCTCTCCACGTCAGGCCGCGAGAAGTTGGGCCCTCTCCCACCCAACGCTCGCTGCCAACGAGTCTCACTCTCCAGGCGGACGCCTACCTCACACGTCGTCCCGCCCCACCGCGCTTCGCTCGCCAGCCACCTTCCACCCTGCCCCTCCCCGCCCAGCCTCGCACCACCCCGCTCCACCCAGACCATACTCACTCCACCGTACTTTGCTCGCCAACCCGCCCACCTGCCTCCTTCACCCCGCCCTGGCCCGCCTCGCACTGTCCCCGCCCCACCCAGACAGTACCCACCACGCTTCGTTCGCCAGCCTTCTCCACCTCGTCCCCTCCCCGCCTCGCACCGCCCCACCCTACCCAGACCATACCCACCCCACCGCACTTTGCTCGCCAGCCAGACCGCCAGCCTCCTTCTCCCAACCCATCCTCGCCCTGACAGGCCTCGCACCGCCCCTCTCCACCCAGGCAGTCATCATCCCATCACGCGTTGTTCGCCAGCCTCCTTCACCTCGTCCCTTCCCCCGCCTCGCACCGCCCCGCTCTACCCAGACTCTTCCCACCCCACTACGCTTCGTCCGCCAGCCCGCCATCCAGCCTGACAGAGACTCCAGCGTCCTTCCCCCTGCCCAATCTCGGCCCACTCAGACCGTCCCCACCCCGCCCTATCCAGACCGTCTCATTCCTACCATGATTCGCTCGCCATCCAGCCTTCCGACAGACTCCAGCCTCCTTTCCTTCGCCCAATCTCGCCCTACACAGACCGTCCCCACCCCACTACGCTTCGCCCGCCAGCCAGACCTCTACCCTCCTTCAGCCTGCCCCGTTGCCCACTATGCTTCGCCCACTAGCTCGCCCTCCAGCTTACCAGAAACTCCAGACTCCTTCCTCCCACCCTAACCTCGGCCCACTCATACCTTCCCCATCCCACCACGCTTCGTCCCCAACCCATCCTCCAGCCTACCCAGAAATTCCAGCCTCCTTCACCCGGCTCTGTCCCGCCCCGCTACGGTCCGCCATGGCCCATCCCGCTCCGCTCCATTCCGCTCCTCGCTGCCTCGCTCTGATCGTCCCCGCCCCACCACACTTCGCCCGCCAGTCCTCTCTCTATACCCAAACACTCTACCTTGCCCTGCCCGCCCCTCTCCGCCCCACAGGCATCGCCCGCTATCAACCCTCCTGTACCCAAAGAAACAGTCTGCTTCACCCCAGCCCGGCCTTCTCCGCCATGCCTCTCTCTCCTCCCTATTCCCTCCCTTTCCTCGCCGCTTCACTCACTACATCTCATCCCGCGTCCCCGACGTGACCCGCCTTGCCACATCGCACTCGCTCCGCCTCGGCCTGAACCACTCCAGACCTCTCCACCCAAACCCGACCACTCACACCGTTCCACCCCCCTCCTTCCTTCCTTCTCATTTCCATACACTGCACACCACCGCGCAATCTCACCACGTACCGCGCCTCGCCTTGCCTCCTTACCACGCCTCTTTCTGTGACGCTATACCCCTTCCCGACCTATTGCCTCGTCCATTGTGCCCGCCCACGTCGGTCACGTTTCCTCGCCCGAACCGCCGTACCCCTGTTCGCCTACCAATCAACTCTTGCTGACCCGGCCAAATGCCCACCTGACCAACCAATCAGTCGTCCACTCCTCCCGCCCATTTGGCCGGGGTACTTCCGGCCAATGTGATATTTAACACACTTGTAAGTAAAATAATGTTTAATGTGAATTGAATTGAAATGTGTAATTGTTAAACGACGGATATGATCCAATTGTTTGTGGCTACTCCCGCGAATCTTCTTCGCGTACCTTACTGCTGCAACGAAATGTGTAATTGTTAATTGTAACTGTTAAAATCATGCAGGGTTGCCAAGATTGTGTAGTTTGAGGGAACATTAATGGAACATGAGGGAAATGATTGGAAATTTTTTTGGAAAATTATTTTCATCCGGAATCGAGATAGAAATACTATTCTCTTAATAATTATTAATAAAAAAGATACATAATTCTCATCTAAATGTATCAAGAAGAGAAGATTAAATGACAGGCATAGAGAAAGAACAACGAAGGTAGTATAGGGTTTTGAGCAACTCGATGATTCGTTGAGGTAAGTGGTGGAATGAGCGCCAATTATAGGGTATCCGCAAACAGTCCACTGCTCACAGGCTGCTAGATCCTCCATCGTTATTTAATGTAATTGTAGATAAAGTCTCTCAAGTAACGATTCGCAATTATATTCACTGACTTTCTATAGCAAAGAACTGTATTATTCCCGTGCATCAGCTTGAAAAGGAATTGATATTTTCTGAGGAATTCCGCACTTCATATTTCCTGGGTTATTATCTGATTGAAAAACACTGCTTGAACTCTCACTCGGTCAAGAAGATTTTGTTTTTTACTTTTCAAAAGCGAGGTTATTTTTATCTACCTTCTAATTATACGTAAGAAGGATTCTTAAATTTCTTAGAAATTCTGAAAGCAAAGTTTGTTGAAAAAACATTGAAGGTTTTAGTGGCACAAATTCATTACGAAATTCCCTCTTACAAAAAAGTCATTGCGATTTTTGTTCAAAATAACAACATCGTGATCATTATTTTTAGAGGTATTTCGCGACCCTAAAGTAAAAGGTTCTATCTGCACCGCAGTAAATTTTACAGGAGAGCTTTTCAAAGTTTTGTCCCTCTCTAAAACAAAAACTATTTTATTAAATGTATTGAACTTTGTCAGTGTACTTGACATCCAAGCACAAAATTGACTGATAATGACAAATAGACTGATAATTATTCTAAAAGCATTGTAACTTTGGTAGAAACCAAGACCCTATTTTTACAGATAGAACCTTTTTACTCTCAATATGCGTTTTCAAGTTCGAGCAAAAAGGTTCTATCTTTGTTGGTAGGAAAAGTTGACTGGTATATTACTTAAATAATTGCAATATACATGTAACTGTATCATTTATTAAATTTTAAAGCATTCAAAGAAATGTGCTTACATTTTAGTAAAAATCTTATTTAGAGTTCTCAATTTTAATTTCATGTCATTACTTGGACTTAGCCAACTAGAAGTGGCAAAAAGTAACCTATTGTAAATTACTGAATTACACTTAAATTTGAAATGATATATTAAAATATTAAAGTAAAATGTCGCGTAGCCATAATATTATTTTTGTTTTTTAAGCAAATCTATGAAGTAGGTTTGATCCAGAGTTAGCACTCATTTCAACATGTATGCTAAATCGGCTACCTTTTCCTTATTTAAAAACTTCTCTTTCGCCACGTACCTTTGCACTGGCGGATAGATGGAAGAAGAACTTTTCGCCACCAATCTTGTAGAAATGTATGGTCGCACATTTACGGTGGAAAATTGTGAATCAGAATGTTTTATTTTATACTCTACTTCAGCTAGTCTTTGAGTGAATTTTAATTGCGAAACTTGGGAGAAAGGTATTTATTAAAATGAAGATGTTTGCTGCTTTTATGGAAATCCTTAAAATGCATTGTTTTCATCTGAAGAATCTTAAGTGGCTTTTTTCTATTTACTGCCAAATGTATCCGCGTGAAATAAATCAGTGACCAGAATTCACTAGCTCTCAGAGCTTCCTCTATCGGATAATGAACATTGTGTACTTCCTGAATACACAAGTGACCAGCAGTAGAGTATTTCAAAACTATGTCATCGATTTGTGGGTGTTTTTATAGAAAGTCCTTCATTGCCAGAGACATCATCTGATTATTGTTCTGGGGTACACAGCTGTCGCTCCACATTGTAATATGTTTTACCTTAGGTGAGTTTTGAATTTTTTTTTTTAAATTTGGGAATCGTCATTTGCAATGTCATTTCCAGAATGGCCAATATACATCTTTGGTTGGGAAAACATGAACTGTCATGTTAAATAAATTTAATTTTCTCCCATAGAAGAAAATACTTGTTTGTTCTCGGAATTCCTATCACATTTTCTAAATGAAAGGGCACTACAATTGTATGTTCATCTTTGATCTTATGATCTTCCCTCTTTCCTTTCTCCTGTTTTCCTTGTTATCTACGTTTCAGTGTATTTTAATTTTAAATCATTAGAAATATTATTTTCCAACTCATCAATTACTGTATTCGCATCTATCCGCTTTTGGCTGAAAGAAATCTAAATTAAATTCTTCATTAAAAATATTACGATATATAGATAATTTTACAAATTGACATCTTTCGTTTACACAACATTCCTTGTAGAGGTTGTACGTTTTCGTGATATTTAATTTGGAGGCGAGACACTCCTTAGTAGTACTAGGTCTTACAATAGCGATTCTCTGTTTTAGGGAAAGATTTAATGTGTGCCCTCACTCTGTCTTTCACGTCTTTTGGTTTTTTATCCTTAATTTTGCTACCTCGGTCATCCAATTTTGGTGTTCCTATTATTTTATCTTTGTGTAAATGTGCATTATTTATCATCTCTGGCTTATAGAAAGTGTGTTGAGGTAGGACTTCTTACACCCAATAATTTCTTTATTTGAAATATACAACTTGTAAAAGAATGTATTCTTCTTTCGAAGGTTAAGAATGTTTTCTGTTGGATTTCTTTTTTTCTGGAAAGGATCTGATGTCCTCATTATGTAGCTGACCTTTTCAGAATGAGTTTCCAATTTGTAAAACGAAATAAATAATCACACTTGCTCTTCTGGAGTGACATTTAGAGTGCAGTTGTGACGACAAAAATTTCCACAATTTGTAGTTTTGTTAAATTGTTAAGACTGATGACTTTGCCTCTGAAATTTAAATGTTCTAAGCCAGCTTGATGTTTCTTCGACCGCACTTTTTTTCCAATCCTTCTTATTACACGATGCCACCAGATTGCGAAAACTTACAGCCATAACACAGCGAGATATTGAGTTCTTAAAACAGATTGGGTCTACTAGATGCATGCGCTCCTAACGAAGGATTAACAATACATTTACGTATTAACCGAAAAGAAGTAAAATCGTAATAATCCGGATTATAAGCAGAATTCACAGGTAACCAGTATTATAATATTTTATAAACATGTGAAGTGGACTACAAATAGTTTGTGTCGCGTAACTTATAAATTCGTTGATTTGGCAAGACATTCACTCAGGCGTCGTAAGGAATATGCTAATGCCCAATTTTGACGAACTGTTATAAATTCTGGATGGTTACAAATTAAACCCGATAAAGAATAAATAGTTCGATATTTATAAAAATATGTTTATCTTCATGCAGATCTGTTTTGCTTTAACACAAACAGTGCTTACAGCACTGTTTTGCCTCGGTGTCTCGTCTTCTTCAGTACTGGTTGCCGCATTAGGATCGTATTCAGAACAAGAATGCTCAAAAACAGCATCTTCAATTTCACTTTCACACAACATTGCAATTAAATCTGCTTCTCAAAAGATCTTTCAAAACCTGGACACTTTGCGCAGCCAACAAGATAATGTCCACATACATGTAAACAGATTGGTTTGCGCGGTGAAGCAGATAGAACCCTTTTTCCCGAACTTGTACATACGTTTTGCAGATAGAACCATTTTACCTCATCTGTATCTCAGAAACTAAGCTTCGTATATCAATATAACTTAGAGGTTATGTAAATCTCATCGCTACCATTACAAATATAACATAAAGTCATCTTTGGAAAAAATGTTAGACAGAACCTTTTTACTTTAAGGTCGCGATTTGTGTAGAAGATGATCATCTAATCCTTTTTTCATGCGAAAACCAGGGAGAGGTGAACAGTATACATTTCAAGTAAAGTAAAATATTTTTGGTATATTTTTAAAATAATAAAGCCAATAAAACTTCATTCAAATTAAATAAAATATTACACTACACTAACAATGTTCAACAACGTCATCATGCGTGATGTTTTATGAAAATAAAAGTTCTAAACATGCTTTCCACGATTCGATTCCACGATCGATTTCCACGAATTCGATTTCCACGATTTGTATAACGCAAGTGTGTGCGCTGCTAGGAGAAATGGAAAATATACGTTCCAGCGTAAAGTAATAGCCTTTGATATGTTTTTAATTAAAAAGTTCAAGTAAATTAAATAAAATACCAACAGTTTTAACATCGTCATCACGTGTGATGTTTCACAACTAGTATCAAACTTCTAACACTATTTCCTTCTAGTTCATCTGATAACTTTCATGGCAAAATTGTTCCCTAGTATGATATGTGTTGTTTTTCGAATATTCTTATATTTTTATACTTATTTTGGTTATATGTCTTTCTAAAATCACATTCATAATGAACTTAACATCAATCATTTTGGATTTCATGGAGCTCATTTTGAACAACAATAATAACGATATATTCGAAGTACGGCTCGCAGCAATAAATTGAAAATGGAAAATCATTATATTAATGAACGTTCGTGACAAGTTTTCATTAGTTGAAGAAAAAATTCAATGCTTGTATGTGTGCTAATTTACACGATAACTGATACAAATCTTCGTGTTCGCGTAGCAAACACGCAATTTCCTTTTATCATTCTTTCATTGAAGCAGCTTGTTCATATTTATCCGTCCTCATGTTGGAAGAGATATTATGGAAATACCGTTGTCTTTACAACTTATTTTATTAGTAACAACATTTTAATTGATATATTACTGTGAATTTGTTGTGCCTAATTCTGATCTGCAAAAACTTACAAAAATAAAATTAAACATCTAAATGATATTTGTGAAACCTTCTTACTAGTACTACTTCATCTAGTAGAAATGCTTAATATTTGAACTCGAAGGCGTTTAAAATAAAACATTTTCAAAATAAATAATTGTTAATATAATTCAAGAGCTTGGAGCGGTAAAAAAGAAAAGCCACACATGCCATAGCTAGCCTACCGCTATATGTAACTGTTAATGTCACGATTTCGATGACAGTGTTGCTTATCTTCTTACTTTATATGCATCGTCCATATTCATGAGAGGGTTGACAGTAACAAGATGAGACAAACTTCGACCAAAATCGAAATATTAACATTTACGTATAGCTGATGGCTCCAATTCCTTTAATCTACTATGAATACATGAAGAGAAAGCATACCTATTTTTAAGCACTATTGCCAGCACTTAGGAGTGTGAAATTTGACATAGTGTAAGTTTATACGGAGAAGGAGAGCAAAAAGCTACAATTTATACTATCTTTTGTTACAAATATATTAAATTAAATAATCAAGCGTGAAGATGCAACCCGCTACACGTTGCAACACAACTATCGTACATCGTACACAACTCGAATTTGTTTCAGAGCCTTAAAACCTGATTTCCGTGGTGCAACCACAAGTCATAATAAATGCACAAATATATTATTTTACAGCATTGTATTTTTTGTTGTAATAGTTATTTCTGATATGAGTGGTAAAAATTGCATTTTATTTTGAGATTAGGAATGGCATATCGGCCTCGTTCCGCAATCATAATAGCAAAATAAAATCACTGTAACGACGTGTGTCATACACTTTTCTTTAGACAGCCTTACTGACGTTTATTATTATTATTATTATTATTATTATTATTATTATTATTTTATTATCATAATATTATTTTATTGTTAGTTTTATTTTGTAACATTATTTTTTTATACAAATCACTTAATGGCACATTAAGGATACCAGTAGCTGATACGTTCACAGGAAAGTATTTTGTCTTTATTGCATACACAGATCTATCTAAACCTTTGATCATCGTCTAACTTTTAGCACAAGTGCTAAAAAATTTAATTATTAGCATGCTATCCACGCCCTCTCTAAAAGAATCTCTTTTTTCAAGTAACTGTCTAATAGCAGTTTATGCAACTAGCTGAACCTGTGCGATAACATCGCACAGAAGGAAGTGCTAGTAGGAAAGTTAGAACATAAAATACTTCATATCCAAAAACACACACTGTTTAACATTTACTAAGTTCTTTAAGGCCGGTAACTGTTCACAGTACAGATTTCGTGAAGATTGCACGTACAGAAAGCGGGAAGTCCAGACTGTATGATTTCTGTTTGAAAACTTTTGAGTCTGTATTTTTCATGCAGAAAGCTTACAGTTCGACGCAAGCGCCTCTAGCGGCAAAAGCGTCCTCTAGCTGTTCAGTACAATTTGTTTACCCGACGCGACGGTAATCGGCCATTTCGATTTTGTGTATGTTTGTCAAAGTGCGATTGTGTCAAGTGATATTGTAATAAAATGCCTCTTGCCCTGTACCTGCTTTCCTTATTTTCTTCTTTGTGCTTCTCGTGGTTAATTAATACTTTATAAAAATTACAGCAAGAACGCACACAAAGAAATACCGCCTACTGAAAGTACTCGGACGTCACAATTCAAATGTATAACAGTAGACCCCCTAGCCGCGTCTTATGGCGATTCATTCAGAATTAATACAGAAAACATATAGACCGTGTATTCACGACTTTTGGCTTTTATACTTTTAGTTTGATATCTTGAAGTTTCTGCAAAGAAACTTTGTGAGAATCTACAAGAAACCTGTACCGTGTTACCGGTCATTACTCGTATATATGCATGGATATTGTTTTGGCCTATAACAGCAAATCCTGCTATCTCACATTAAGGCATATTACAGAATGTATGAAATACAATTTCCAAATGATAATAAGAGCACCCTCACTTTTTTATGTTTACCGTAAATAGCATACGAAATTACACTGAATACTTGTAAATGATAGGACACAAACAATCATTTTGACAATCACATAAAACTATGTTTTCTACGCAATAACAACTGATAATCCATTTCCGTTTCCATTCTCCCCGAGCATTTCAAACAACGTAAATTTCGTAGATTTTTATTAATAAAGAGAAGCTGAGATTTATTCGAAATGTAATTCCTTCCACTCGTAATTTTTCTCTTTCTTTTTTATACTTCACTTGTTTAAAACCATTCACTGGGAGACGATTAGGAGGGACATTAAAATCGGCCTCTTTACAGCTTTAAAATATACGATTAGTTTATAATGTTAAGCTTTATTGCATGAGTTTGTCTTGTAAACGCACTACGTTAGGAGTAAGTTTTCAAATTTGTACGAATGAAATAAAGCAATGTTATAAACGAGTTGAATACGTTATTTCTTTTGTATCAGATCATAATAAATTTATAAGAGAATAAACTTAATTTTGAGAAACAACTTTCTAGCGACATCCCGGATATTTGACATCTCTGCTAGAAAACAGTTGTCGGCTGTTCCGTTTGCCGCTACCTTCCCACGATTCCTTCGCTGCGATTGGCTGATCTTGCAATAACGCAATCATTCCGTGCTGTAAAATGCTAATACGGCATCATTTGTGCTGTACAAGGCCAGATGCCGTAAAGGTCCGATTTTGTAACTACTTCTTGCAGCAGAAAAAGTCTTTTAAAATGTTGCTATAATAATAATAATAATAATAATAATAATAGTGTACCACACGAATGGATTTTGAAGACCCTGGAGATCTATCGATTTCATCCTAGACTTACTGAATTTTGCAAGGCTAGTATGAAGTCGTGGGATACAAGGTTACTAATATAGAGCAAAAAGGAAGCAGTAGAAACCAGAAGTATTTAGATTAACAGGGGTATTTTTCAAGGAGATTCGCGGTCTCGAGTCCCACCTCTGACATGGGTGTATTTGGGTATGTCTGTATGTTGTCGTCTTTTCACTCATTATCATCATCATCATTCCATCTTCCATATCCCCAGGGCTAACAACTCTGGGAAATAAAAATGGGATCTAGCATAATGCTGACCCAACCTAAATTACACACGCCTATACCTCCGGGTCTCGGTTGATGACGTGTAGCGTGATCATAAATGGCCTATACGCAAATAATAATAATAATAATAATAATAATAATAATAATAATAATAATTAAATAAGCCTGAAAACCCCTGTAATAGGCAACGACCTCTCCTTATGGAGGATTGCTCTAATGCTATACAAAAACATTATTTAAGCCTGTGCATTTTTGACCGTGGTCGTGGCACCAGGCGCCGCTTGGCGTGGGCTGACACCGCGCCGCCGCGGAGGCAGGCGCCCGCTCCGGCACCCGCGAGCCTTAATCTGCGCACATCCTATTACACCGGAGTGCGCGCCTCGTGAAACATTCACGTCGCTTCGCGCGCGCTCGGAAACGAGTAAATCTTTTAGCGGCTCATTCAGCCCCCCGCTCACCCGGCGGCTCAAGACCTCGCCCCCGAGCCCTCCCTCCTCAGCGCCTCGCGCGTTGCCACTTCTCAGCGTGGGTTGCTCAGTCGACGGCGTGTACGGATGTGGTGAAGTACCGGCTCCTTTGGAACGTTGGCTCGAAATTTAATTTTTCCCGAACCTAATTTCTAAAATATTTCTGAATTCCTTGAAGCTATGAAAACTGAAAGGGTCTAAATCGTGTTAGCAGAAGAAAAGAGTAATAATTTTAGCGGCTCACTCAACCTGCCGTGCCCCCCCCCCCCCAGACGCCTTCCATTAGGCTCAAGACCAGAGCTACTCTTGCCCTACCCTCTCGGAGACTCACGCGTTGATACTTCTTAGTATGAGTTGCTAAGTTTGTGGTGTATCGGTTTGCGGGTAAGAACCGATTCCTTTATGAAACTGGTTTGAATTATGTTTCTCAAAATCTATTCCTTAAATATTTCTGAATTCCGTGAGGCCACTAAATCTACATCTTGTACATTTTTTTACCTACGCTCTTTGCTATTAAAATGTTTATCGGTGTTAAAAAAAGGAAAGGGTAAACCTTAATGGCTTACTCAGACCCCGCTCACGCGGGGGCTGAAGACCACACCCCTGTGACCTCCCTCCTCGCAGCCTAACGCGTTGCCATTTCTCGGCATGAACTGCTCAGTCGACGGCGTATCAGAACACGGGAGGCACCCTCTGCAAAAGTAGCACAAGCTCTACATTTTACCTGAACCTGATTTTAAAATCTTTCTGTATTTTTTGAAGCTACGAAAACTACATCTTGTTCATTGTGCATACATTGTTTGCTATGAAAACGTACACTTCTACGAAAATGTATTCAGAGTTTAAAGAAAGAAAAGCCTAAATCTTTTAGCAGCTCATTCATCCTGAGTGAGTACCCCGCGGCTCATCTGGTGCCTCTCCAAGACCACACTCTCGTACCCATTGTCTGACGAGCGGAGAAATACTAGTAATTTTTGACTATAGAACGAATCCTAAATATTTTTTAACTGGGTTCTAAAATATTTCCTAATCTTTGTAACCTACAGAATTCATTTCATGTGATTTTTATGCAATAAAAAGTATCTATCTCGGTTGTGTTGGTTAATCAGTGATGATGAACAATTGCCCTTAATAAAGTAAATTTATATGTACCATTTTAGATAGACAGTGTGATTATTTAAAAACTTAGTGCTATCGTTATTCGTAATAACTAGCGCGATTGAAAGTAATTATCTTAAAAAATTGATCATATTGTCTAAATATTACGCTCAATAGCCAGTATGAGTTGGAAAGGTTGGAGGAAGCCACGCCGCCAAACTTCATGTCAGCCTAAACCAGAGGCTACGATGGAAGCGCAATCGGTAATCGTTAAACTACCCTTGAACCATATGGCGTCACTCTTTTTCTATCTACTAAACTTTTAATCATTTCAGTGTGTTACAAAATTCTCTTCTGTTTGTTTTATGAATGAAGCAGCTAGAGATTTTATAACCCTCTACGTCGCCAGTGTTCTCAATTTTGATAAGAAATTTCTGCTAACATTAATAGTTGATGATATAGGGACGCGCACTCACCATTTTGGAAATGATTGCTGGCGGCAAATGAACTGTTAATAAATAACTGTATATTGGGCAGGCACATTTGCAATTTGCCCCACAACGTCAGTGCTCCACAGAATATCTGTCAGAACGAGAGATATGAAAGACTCCTGTTGCTAGGAGGCGGAAAATATGTTAACAGTATTCACGTCCAATTATACATCGCATCTTTGTGGACTTAAAAAATGATTTTTCTCCAAGCCTTGTACAACATCAGCGTTAGTCATTTCCTGTGCGAAGTCAAAAGCGCTCTAATGCGTCAATTCTTACGCTTTTGCTTCATTTCATCAAATAAGAACCGATCACATAAACGTCTTCACAATTGACAAGCTCTTTCTTCAGATTCACATCAGTGTGAATGGAGAAATCACACTTTTTCTTAAGAAGAAACGCTGAAGACTACGAATATCTGCTCTTATTCTCCAACCAAAGTAGGTTAATTTCCTCATGCATTTCAATTTTTGTCCTTTCATAATTTTGTTCACTTCTTAACAGTACCATACTTCAACAGTAATAGCTAATTATTAATAAGACAATTAACAATAGAATTAATCCACTTATCAAATGTTCATACTGTGAAAGATCTTTTATTTTATATTTTTAAATTAATTATTATTTTATTTACGTTCTAAGGAAATTGAAGTTCATGAGTGATGATTTCATGAATAGATGATCACGGAAATGACGGAGTGGTGAACTACTCTCGAGACAACCCCAAAAAACCTGTAGATATCTAGGTATGTCCATCACATATTCCACATGGCCGGTGAAAGAGCCCGAATAACAGCGGTAGGAGTCATAAGCGTTAGCCATTACACCACGACCCCTGAGAAATCGCCTTTTTGAATTCAGTTTTTATCGCTACCTGCGTTATTTGTCAGCACGTGACTTGCTGAGTATTACTGTTACGTGTACGCGGGGAATTCCTTCCTGCAAGGCGCATGGAATTTGGATGCACGCGAGTGTCAAGCTGGTAATTAGGTGCCTGTTAGCTGAACCGGATGTAAGTTGGTGCACCTATGCAGCCGTCTACAGAAAACAGACTCTCTTTCAACACTGTTCTGGGAATTGAATTAATGACCGCTGCATAACAGTTTTAAATCCGTCAAAGGAAACGAAACAAATCCGTGCTGCACTGATGTTTGTTAGTTAATATACTATTATTAGCTTAGCTTGGGGCATCTGGAAGGATTTTCATGTCATAAAGTGCTTTGCAAGTTCATAACGAATATTTTAAATGCATTACCGTTGCCTGGCTTTTCGGTTTTCAGAAACTTACGGCACCATTTCTTCGATAAAATTAAGAAAGGGAAACCATCGAATCAAGTACTTGTTTAAATTTTAAATTTGAATCAGTGAATCAAATCGTAAAGATTCACGTAAATGCCAGAAATAGATAATTGAAATAAAAAAACGTTTTTTTCTAGTATCCTTCCACAATATCATGTACTGAACCAGTCAAGAATTAAGTCCATCAATTTGTCTTATCGTGAGGACTGGAACGAGCTGTTTACCTTGGGGCCGTAAGGCACCCACATCGCTTTGTTTTCTTTATTAATGAAACAAATATGTTTTTTAGAGATATTACTCAGAATGTTCTGGATGTAGCCTCAAAAATGATCAGTTTACTCTTTTGTAAGAGAAATGCGTTGATTGACTCCTTATTTGTCTCGATTGATTGACAGAAAGTGCTTTAACTGGGATTGATGGACGGAGGACACACGCATGCAGGATGCTCGTTAAATTAGGATTTAATTGTAATGGTAATTTTGAATTAATATCATTCAAATAATTATTATTAAACACATCTTTAAAAGTTTGTAGATTTTTATATTAATGACACGAATTATTTTATGATTATTTAACTGTAATGATGTCTGGAGTGAATTTGTGATGTATAGTTCCTTTTTGTTCGGTCAGGCAAATACACAATCAGTGGATGGAAATGATTCAGATGTTGTATAATAGATATCAAAAAGCTATTACTAGCCGTGAGCGCGCAAGGTCCAAAATTAAAAATGCTCAACAATTCAGCCCACGCCGGGAATGAAGAACGGACATCAATAAAAAGCCCGGTCATTAGAATCAACAACAATAACATTATATGACCCACCTTCAACCTCTCAAATTCAACGATTTGATCCCAACCCACTAAATTCACACCGGCACTTCCTGGTCGCTCACAGCTCCTCACGCACAACCTCGCGCCGCGCCACGCCGTCTACCAGGATCGGCGCACGGGATGGGGCGCGAGGCCAGAGCAAAAATTCCCTTAATCGGATTTCGGCGCGCATTGGCGCCCCCCGTGGATTAGCCCTCCAAATAACCCAAAGCCGCAATAAACCGGCCTGCAGCTTACATCGCCACCGCTGCCCGCCCCAGCAGCGCCTCAGTCGTGCCCCTCCCAACTCTTACGCCCCGCTCCCACCCGCTCCCGCCCAGCTTCCGTACTGTTCTCTCCCCGCTACCGCGCAGCTTCTGCCCCGCCTCCTCCTTTCTTCCGCCCAATTTCCGCCCCGCCACTACCCCGCTTCCGCCCTATCACCAACCCGCTTTCGCCTCGCTTCATCACCACTTCCATCCCGCCAGCACCCCGCTTCCATCCCGCTTCATCCCCGCTTCCGCCCCACTCTCGCCCCGCTCCCACCAAGCTTTCGCTCCGCTTCCCCGCTCCCAGTCCTGCGTCTGCCCTGAATTCTCGTCTGGCTCTCGCCTCCCTCACACCTCGCCCCCGCCCCATTCTCTCCTCGTTTTCGCCCCTCTCCATCCCCCGCCACGCTCCTCCGCCACCGTTCTCTGGCCGTCAACGACTGGGTATCGGTCTCGCTCAAAGCACTCTCCCGCCTCGCCATGCAACTGACCCGCTCTGTCTCGCCTTGCTTCCTCTGCAACCATTAACCCATCTAGGCTCCTCCCCATTTCCGCGCCGACTCTCCTTCACCTCTAACCTGCCAGGTTACCGGGGAGTGCAGTGGAGACTAAAAAAGAATTGATGATTGACAGTTACGATTGGAAAGGAGCGCCGTTCACAGATTGCAAACCACTGAACAGGTGTTCCTGTGACACGAAAATAAACACTTGATATAAATAGGTAATCATAAATGAACCATAAACATAGACATCTTTACCAAAAACAATTATACCTATATATACATACAAATTACAAAAGTAGTCAAATCATATACTCATTGATGATTGATACTGATTGGTGATATGGGTCGTATGGTTGGGATTGACAGTTGTGCTTGTGAAGCTACAGGCTTCACAAGCACAACCGTCAATCACCAACTTATTTTAATCAGACCATACCTTCCCTCCTCTCCATCCCCGTCTCTTCCTCTGTTTCTTCCGCCAGGCTCCGTCCTCTGTACATTCGCTGCCACGCCCATTTCTCGTTCCACTTCGCTCCTGTTCTTCCCCGCCATCTTCTGTGCCCCGTCTCGTACAAACCCCGCTCCCGCCACGCCCGCCCAATCTCCCGTCTCCTCCTGCGAGTTGCAGTTGCCGCTGCCACTGTATTTGCCTCGCGCTGAACTGAATAATTGCCAACGTTGCCTCTGCGAGAGAGACCGTGCGCTTTGGAATATTTACTTGTTGCAGTTATTCTATTTGTTTACGCAATAGCTCCCTACCATTTTCGAGCTCTTTTTCCAGCAGCCGTATGTAATTGTATTTGCTTCATTTGCATTGTTTTGTATATCTATTGTGTATTCTTACTTACATTACACTTTTTGTTTCATTTTGTCCTATAATGGTGGTTGGTTTTTGATCCGAAATAAACTTCCAGGTCTGATGGATATGCACATAGAAAAATGGGGAATGTTGTATTTAGTAGTAGTTGAGCTGACAATTTCTTATACAAGAGCATATTCATTTTAGACATAGTATTTGAAAGTATTTCTTTCAGATAGGTAGTAAGCATTTCCTTGAACGTATGTAATGTAAATGTAAACTCGAATAATTCGAAAATTAGATTCTGTTCTTTAATAAATAAAGAAACATTGGAATCCTGATTCATTTATCTGATCAAATCGAATATTTGCATCAAATTTTTGACAATACTACGAGAGCATTTGAAAAACTAGTCATTAAAATTTTGTAGCTTTAATAATGGGCGTAATAAAAAATGAATTAACATTTTACATTCACTTGTGCATAATTCATTTCTTGATATTACACATCGCCTTTATAAATGCTCTTATTGATAACTAGACTAATTTCCTGTTCTATGAAGTCAAATGTTTTTCCAATGTATGAATCTGTGACATAAGATGTACAACCCATGCAATGTTATCACAGGCAATAATATTCACAACCATGTAACCGCAACTCGAATATTCCAACCTCAAAACCCTGATAGAATGTAATATCTGTTGACAGCTTTTACGATCGAAATGTCAGAGAGCATTTCGTAGAGGTACGTTTACGCATAAATCTGGTTATTTATTACAGCAGCATACGTGCACGTTTTGACATGAATGGAATGTCGAACAACAAAATTGCTCAGCGAACAAATGTGAAAAAATAATGTTATTTAGAAAATTATAAATCACCAAATTATACCAACACTGTTGCATGTGATTCGCTTACCTACAATAGATTGATTCTTATTAATGGTGTTATCTCATTCGTACCTACATGGAGTATGAAATGATAGTAAGTACACTAAAACTTTTTCCAAATGACTACCTCTTACTTGTAAAATACCTGACCTAAATTAAGAGATAATTAAGACACATAAATCATTCTCTTTATGTTTAGTATCCGTATTTTAGATATTGACTTACTATATTCCTGTCCTACTTTGAATTATTGATCTGGAACTGTAATGAAAATAATTTATGCAAATAACAAACTTCAGTTTGTTAAATATCTTAAATAAATCAACTATTAATTGAGAAATTGCTGTCTTTTACTCTAGGTATAAGAGCGTTTAACTCCATAAACTAAATCAAAAGGACGTTTAACGTCATGCAAACTGACGTGCGTTTTGTATATCTCCGAATTTCTGGGGAGAGAAACCTCCTAGCCAGTGCCCATGGCTCGTCCGTCGTGATCGACAAAGAAGTCGGCGGAAGGCGGTCGAAGCCTTCTAGACGGTGGCAAGCGTCAGGGAGACAACATGACGCCGTCCATGTGTGTGATGGGAGCTCTGGTGATGGTGCTGGTTCTCCAGGTAGGGATCGGAATTTAAAAATACAAATGTTTCATTAGATAATTGAACCTACTTCAAAAACTCGTAAAGAAATTAAACTACTTTTATTTAACACTATCTTGTTTTTCGTTGAAGTGAGTAATCCAAGTTCCTAATTTAAGTCTAAGAGTAAATCAAAACTTAGAAGTTTAATACATTCTATACTTTTTACGATAAATGCATATATTTAATTACACACCTATTCTGTGATTTCGGTGCCAAGTTTAATAAATTTGACACTTATTAGATCATATATTATATTTTGAATTACAGTCGCAATATATTTGTTTCAAAATATGCAACATGAAAAACTTTGTCTAAATTCAATAAATTATTGTCAGTTTTGCGTAATGCGAAATACTGCGAGAAAAAAGCACACCCAGGTTTAAAGTAATTTTTAAAACTTATCATCTAATTCGTTCGTCCAAGAAAATGAAAAGATCGCAATATATGGATCGAGTTGAGAACTCCTTGTTTTGGTCTGTTAAATTCAACAACATTGCGATGTACTGGAAAGTACGGAATAATCTGTAAAATGAATAAAATACACAATAATTCGATACACCGGATTTCATTCCTGTACCCACACTTCCCCACAAGGCGAATTAAAACCAAAATTATTACACATAGTTCAGGAGATACATCAGACATGAAACCAATATTCCTAGGTTGAGTTGCAAATGGGGAATGAGGAAACCAAGAGGTCCTGACGTTTAAGATTGTTCTCCATTTAAATAATAATAATAATAATAATAATAATAATAATAATAATAATAGGAAGTGGTGGCTGTTCAAGAACATAATGGACATAAAAATGTTCGGAAGGACCAAGCCTATTTTTTAAAAGTAGAGTTGATATGGTAACACCGGTCCCTTTGACTAGGTGGTCCTAGGGTTCGAGTCCCGATGGCGGCAGGATTTTCGACACTCACCAGCTATATAGCTAGGTCGAATTCAGATGCTGTCTGGAGGAGAATTCTAGCGGTCGGCTGCTCTGATGGGTAGTTTTCCGTAGTTTCTCCGACCAACACCAGAATAATGCCGGAGCAGTACCTTAACAAACGGGTCACGGACCGCACGCGATCTTTGCTTCCTCTTCCATGTCCAATCCCCATCCCTTACTACACACTTACATGTGCGTGCATTACACAACAACAGATACCAGAGACTAGTCCGGAACTTAGTGGGCCGGCTGGTATGGTGCCCCGCTAATGAAATACACTCTCCGAATCTGAATTAGTGAAATTGTCGCTGATTCAATTAGTGAGAGCCGAAGTCACTGATATATTCAGTCGAAATGAATAGTTTCGCTGACAATCAGTGAATATGCGAATCTTTCCATAATGACCGCCAGCATTTCACTGGTCGTCAATAGTAAAAGTGCCGCGTCACCATCGCTCACTGATCTTTCAGTCGTTTGCGTGCTGCTGTTTTCACAGATTTCACTGATTCAAACAGTGAAGTTTCACTGATTCAAAAAGTGGATCCGATTTTCACTGATTTGTTCAGTTCAATTCACTGATTGTCAGTGGCAGGGTTATAACTGACACCATCAGTGAATAATCACTGTCAATCAGTAGTTTTTCACTGATTCAAATTAAGAGAGCACCTGGGAGAGAAAACACCCTTCAAGTCGACTAAGGTCGAAACCGGATCTCGCCATCCAGATGCCACCGCCGGCTTCTACAATAAAACATAAAGTACACTTATGGGGCTAAAAACCTTAGAAGTTGACGCGCCCGGAATCACTAACAAATTAATCGTACAATATCGTTTGCATGCCTAGCTGCCCTTGGAGACCAGCACTGGCGGCTCAGATGGCTGCGCGAAAGCTGCGCGGAGCGACACCCTGGGGCCGGTACCCCTGCCCGTGGCCAGGAGCAACGGTAGGTAAGCGCGCTGCGCCCCCCTTCTTCCTTTCCCTGGTTCCGCGTTCGTGTAATTCAATTGTGTCGAGGTCTTCTACTGGTGGCAGTGGCACGCGTCGTGGCACTGTAGCATGCCACGAGCTTCTCTGCGCAACTAGCTTCGGGAAAGAAAACTATAAGTAATAAAATTAAAATAAAAGTTCCAAGAAGTTTATAGACAGTCAAAACAATACAATTTAATCATAAAATAAATATAACTCAATATCCCAAGAAAGTAATAAAATCGAAAACGTTTCTGTCTGGTAATGTAATACAATGCTATTCTGTCTCGTAATTTGCCACTCTGAGATTTAACAATAATGTTTCTCATCTATGCTCATTTAATACAAACTACTTCACAGTCTAGTTTAGTGTAATCCAGTGGTTGAAACAAAATTGTTTCACATTGTAATGTGTAATAGCATATGTGATCTAGCAAAATAATTAAAAAATCTAAACAAAAAATTGATAGAAAAGCGAACAACTAAAACGCTACTACCCGTGATACTCATTTCTAGGACAGTATATTTCAATGATGGATGAGTCTCAAATAACTCATGTATTTGAATGAGAGCAAAATTTGTTATACATTTAATGTATAGCATCATCTCTGCTACCAATACATCTGTATGATTCGGTGATTTTCATTAGATAGAACTCTTATATATAGTATAAATTCGCATTGCTGTGAAAAATAATCTGTGATTGTAAATGCGTTATGAAATTCAACGTTATGTCTGAGTCTGATGTAAATTACGTGGAAAAAAATAGTCTGCTTAGCATGAAAGACTCCCTCTTTATCGCGAGAACACGGGTGTTAACCCAGTAAGGAGATTTGAACGGTTGAAGCGTAGGGAGAAATATTTTCAATGAGCCTCTCAATAGATAAGCAGCTTTTGCTGCTAAAAGCCAGAGGTAATTTTCATGTCTGGTAGCTTTGTAGCATTCTGTTCAAGTTGTGTCTGTATTACTCCGTGCTCCCTGGATCGAACATTTCATGTACAGTAAACTGATATCTTCAAACTTTTGACCCTACTTGACGTCATTTATGTTTAAAGCTTTGCCGATAATTTGTACATGACTAAAAACAAATAATGACGGTATGTAAATTAATCCCCTAATTCCTAACCTCACATTCAGCTGCTGAGGGAGAATTCCAGCGGCCGGCTTCTCTGATTGATAGTTTTCCGTGGTTTCTGAGATCAACACCAGGCGATTGCCGGAGGAGTACCCTAACAAACGGGCCACTGACCGTACGCGATCTTTCCTTCCTCTTCCTTTCCGTCTCCTCAACCTTAAAATACACACATTTACACTAACATACACTACACTATCACACATATCGGGAGCTTAGAGTTGGTCCTGGCTGGGGCGGTGCCCCCCTGGGAAAACAAAGTATGACAACAGATAGGTCGGTGTTGGATCTCGCCAATGAGCGGCAAAAGAACACTACCACCTCCGGAAACAAAAAATATACACTACACATACGGAAATAAGTACATTAACAGTTGACGCGCCCTGAATCACAAATCAATCGTAAACAATGCTTTTTTGTACCCGTGCAGAAGCAGCCATCAAGAATATCACATCTGATGACGTGGCCATGCGTTTCGCTGATTTTGGTGAAGATGAAGCAAATTCCGCTGCCACAGATGCCTCGACCGAACTTCCAAAGGAGTTCGAGTTCTCCTCGTCGTTTCACCATCTGAACAGCACGTTCGCTGATAGTGAATTTGATATTTCTAATATGCTTTCAAGACGGAATGGGTAAAGTATCAATTGCTTTATTTCTTAGGATTACAAATCACATTACCACTACAGTACTTTGTCAAATATTTTATTAATATATTTTGATTTTATATTTTTTATGTGTCACTAGTAATAAGTCCATAGAGAACTGGCATACTACTTCTCTTTCTATCAATAGGATGTTTTCATAAATTTACCAGTAGAGGTCATTGAATAATATTGACCATTTGACGGTGCAATTTGTGCTTCAGTATTAGGAAAATTAATATAAATTTAAACCATAAACAGTCACCAAGATGTATGATTGGACATTGTTATATTTCTACGAGTATAAAAGACTCAAGTAAAGAACTTGTTTAAGGGTATGGCCGGAAGCAATTACGGAGGTATGGTCCTCTAATATCATCTGAACATATATGAGATGGTGGCATTGAGGCGCCGATATTGAAGTGTGCTTTAAATAATGTGATATCGTACTGAAGAAAGTCGTTTGGTTTAGAGAAACTCGAGAAAACCGATGCATTGCTCAATTAATGCGAAAGAAACTAATACATCTTCTGTGTAGATAATTAAAAAATTCAGATGTAGTTCTTCACCCATAGTAAAGGTACATTTTAACCTTAAAAATATCTTAACCATAATTTCGGTGGTTTCAACTTTTCTTAGCAGAATATCAATCTCGATATATCAAGGTAGAAGCCTAGGACGCGGCGTCGCCCGGACAGCCAAGTAGTTAACTGCAGAATTCTTGATTTTTATTTTTTAGCTATGGCTCAACAATCGAAAAAAATTGAAAAACACTCAGAACAATTAGTATTTGCAGGGGAACGTTTGAGATCTTTTTAGCATGTTCCAGATTATAGGACATGGTAAACATATTTTTTGTTATTTGTTTTCAAAAATATTTGTTGAGTTTAATACGGTAGTGAGAAAAATTTTATGATAAAATAATTTTTTTTCATATTTTTTTCAATCAATTAAGTTGACTAAAAATTAAAATAAAAACACGTGTTTGTCTGTAGAGGGGTGTGGATGGAGGATGGGGGCTAAGAGACTTCCGAAAATCATATTGTTATGTTAGAGTTATAGTGTAACTACTCATATGTCATTTGGTTTTAGGGAACTTTCTCTAGCTTAACTGGGCTCTAGCTTATCTTTTGTACATCGCATGTGTCCCACAATGAAACGTCACAGATTTTACTCTGGGATACGGTTATCTTCAGATAGGTCACTTGGAAATACTCGAAAGTATTTCCAAAATCGACTACTGACGAAACAATGCCGTAAAATGATTGAATTGCCATTATCAAGATACTTGTCTCGTCGCAGTAGGAAAGGTTTGAAAAGCTAAACGCCATTTTGCTATATTGTTTTGTCTTTTAAAAATATACTAGTCGAATGTACGTGCAATGTCATACTGAATCCTAGATCGTCCATCCTCGGACACAAAATGTATCCAAAAAATGTAAGTACTCAAACGAACGGACACACAAGATCACGGACATATCAATGTCGTCCGATTGCTGTATATTCTTTTATTATTATCGCAGTTTTGTATTATGTTATATTCTTCCTTTGGAACTAGGAATTATCATAATTAGTGTTTTGTAAAGAGCAAAACTTAATATTCCGAGGTAAAATATTTCTGCGAAAGTGGGCATACCCGCATTCAGTCTTTATTAGTAAGGTCCAATCGCACAAATGTTTTTCCTTAATAAATGTTTAACAGCATAATACTTGTCAATGGCAGAGCGTATTTTTGAAATGAAATGGAATATATATATATATATATATATATATATATATATATATATATTTATTATTAGTTTATTTTAACTAAATATTGAATTTGAATTATCTTTAACACACTCACAATATTGAGGTAAGAAATAAAAGAGACTGTCGAATTAATTTTAAAATGAGTTTTGTGTTCCCTCTGCTTTCAGACGAGCTCTGGCGGAGATGTTTTTCTCCGTTCTAAATGTAGCGATACCCGGATTGGGAAATGGAGTAAGAAAAGCAAGGGACATCATCTGCAAAGCCTTAAAGAAAATTACTACTTTGTGCAATTGCTGAATTCAGTAAACTTTGTGATGATCTTTCAAAATAAAATAAAATATTAAAAATAATTCAATAAAATTTTTTCAAAAAACATATGGCTTGGAAATAAAAATACTTCATTAAATAACCTATTAATGATTCATAAATACGCAGGTAAGACATGTATGGCATAAAAATGTAAACATGCTCTTCAAAATATTACTTCTTCCATTTAGACGGTGATTCATTTCCTGTAAAAAACTAGTGGTGTTGAAACAGCACGTACTTTCTCGCCATTAAAAATTGTAATGCATTAATATTCATACCACAATTTATCTCCGTATTAACACATCTTAGTCATCATCTTTGTAAAACTCATTTGAAATCTTAGAACATTTGGTGCGAAAGTTAAAAAGTTTCATGTAATATATTTTTTTAATTCAAAACTTTAAATGAAAAAGCGCGAGAAAGTAAAAATATACTTCTAGCATTGAATTCATTTTACTGTAATTTCTCAGCATTCGCGACAGTTAAGTTACCAAAAAACAACGCGTTAATGTTAAATCCGCAAATGTTGAGTCTATCTTTTAATGAAGAAAATTGGGTAGGTTCTTAGATATAGAAATACTGTTTAAAAAAGAAAGAAAACATTCTGACAATTAAATGCAGTAGCACTGAGTAAATGCTACCACAAACAGAATTCATAATTAACATCGTAAAATGAAATACAACAATGAAACTTATTTCAAAGTTGAAAGTGGTTGGATATAGGATTTGGGTGTTTTTTGTTTCATCACCCTCATTGTTGTTTTAATATCCAAATATGGAAGAGTTGCTGATGCCATATATTCTCTCTTAAGTTTCGAAGTTATTTCCATGTTCTGATCACATTCGAATGGCTTTTCCACCAGAGTTTGTTGAAGCTTTACAACGCCATTAACAGATTTGACATTGAAATTACTCCAAGACGCGGTTTCGCTTCCGTTACTTCATTAAAGAGAGATTCATGTAAGAACAAGCAATTTTGACAGCTAGTGCTGGCAACATAACCGAAGGTTCTGTGGTCGTTGTGTCCTTGATCCCATTGAAATCTCCTTCCTCGATTCGTTCGTTTGCAGTTGGCTAACTTGTAAATGGTTTCGACGCTTCCTTTTGTGATGTCCTCGTCCGCCGAAAATATAGTGCGCCACGAGAAATAATTGAAATTAGGAAGTGTAGTGCTACGTGCTCTTCTGTAAAAATTTCTTTTCTTATACACATTATATGGAATTTACTTTTTGTGTGATAAGTTTTATGTTTATTTTAAAACCGAGTTTTGAATGTAAGGTGCGTACTGGTGCACGTGTTTCCTGGCTCTTGTGTTTCGCGGTTCTGTGCTTTGCGTTTTTATTTATTTTTTAAATAATAACACCATTGCGAATCGTGGAACGTCGGAGTGGTCGCAGGAAGAATCCTTGTTCACGCCAGCGACAAGATATTATATTTCTCGCGAGAAAAATCCGAGAAATGCAAAGGAAAGGAAGGTTAGAATCCGGTTCTGCTGCGAGCCTCATAATGGAATAGCTGAATTTGAGCAAAATTACTGTCACGAAGTAAGTTTTTATATTATAATTACAGTTTAATAGCTGTTGTTGTGCAATTGATATAAGTGTAACTGAAGGAATTCTGTTTATTTAGGTATTATAAAAAGGACATCAGTGAATTGAAAACTCCTGGGAAATAAGGAGGCGAAGAGCATATGTAATAGACAAAGTGGACCAATTTGGCAAAGGCATCATCTGGAAAATGATTTACGGGATGTGTGAAAAGGGCAAGTTATAATTTATATTTTATTACTTGTCCTGTATATTTATTTTGTAGTAGTATTGTACAGGAAAACCAGAACTGTACTGTATTTATGGGTAAAGTAACAAAAATGATCCTGTTGTAGTATAGTTTCCATATATTTTAATTAATGAAACTATAAAATTTGTCGTCTATTACATTTCACTTTATCTTCAATAGATCCACATTTGGTTGCCTGAGAATGAAGCAGTTGGCCCCGGACCATCTTTCAGATTGTACCTTTGAGACTGGATATTACTAATTTTCTAGGGAAGTATTTTCTTGATCCCCAATAATGACAAGCCATGGTGCTTTAAGAGAGGAAATATTCAACCAAAAAACAGAATACTAATTAACTGTTAACTAAATAGAATACTAATGCTATTCTCTTTGTGTTCCAGGAAACTTCTACTGACACATGAAAATAATTAAATTTTATATACACACAAATTTAAAGAACAAAAAGCTACAAATACAATACACAATGCAACTTCAAAATACAATTTACAAATACCATACAATATACATTTAAAAATATATAGTGTATATTATAGATTGTATTGTAAAGATGTATATTATTTTTGTAGATTGTATTTTAAAGTTGTGTTATGTATTGTATTTGCAGATTTTTATTCTTTAAATTTGTATATTATTTGTGACAGTTTTCTTTGTATCAACAAATATATTATATAATTATCCATAATGATAGGATACTGTTTTGTAAAAATTCCTTGATTACAAATTCTGTTGTTTCTGTACCATTTCTTTGTTTTTGTTTTCATTATTAGTGTGCTTGAACTGCATTCATTAACTTATGTGAAAATGAATAAAATATTATTATTATTATTATTATTATTATTATTATTATTATTATTATTATTATTATACATAAATGCTGGGATGGATCCTAATTTGGAGCTCAAGTGTGATGGCAATTCCACCCCATTGGTCAAAGTGACAAATAAATGTTCTTGTGTATTTTTCTTTTTTATTCACCTTTATAGGACAGTTTTCAAACCCATCTATTCATTTTACATTATTGAGATATGTTCTATTGATAATTAAGTCTTTAAAATAGATATTAATTTGTTAAGTGGATGCTTGTAAAGAAAACAATTCTGGAGAAAATTTAGTAAAGCCTTGAGTTGAGGATGCAAGAATACAAGTAAAAGATAGCGTTCACTGATAAGATGTTTTAATCAGTAAGAGTGAATTTAAAGGATGTGCCTATTATTCATCCAAGAAATAAGAGATGAAAATAGACATACTAGATTAAGGAATGCATTGCCTTGTAGAACATTTTTGACATACAAAACAATTAAGTCACATTTGAGTTATGAGAGCAATTGTTCTAAGTATGGAAAATCGGGGTGTTGTAATTATAAATAAACCACTCTTTATTACAAAAATACACGGGCCCTTTGCTGCGCTGTGAGACTCAAAGAAAAGGTATTTGAACGTCCTCTGAAAAATATTTTTTCTTTCTGTTTACATTCGTGGCAGTTTTCTTTTACTTCATATGAGAGTATGTTAATATATTTTTCCACATGCGTAATTAAATTTCAATATTTCGCGGACTCGCGTACGTGCATATACATGAGCGAAACTCTTAGACTTCTGCATATATATAGTTCTCTTCACGGGAGCCATAAACAAACCCTTTAAAGTGAGGTTACGAAGAGGCGTGGCTGAACAGCTGCCGCGGCGGAGGGATACTTCTCTGAATTACATGTGATGTTCACTTGTTTAGCGAGCTGTCACTTTTGCTTTTTCTTACGTGAATTCTTCTATACCTTCCAGGAAGTTTTCTTCACTGATGATTTCTCCAAAGCTTCTCTTCATTGAGGTCATTATAATGAAAGTTTCACTGATTCTGAATGGCTTTTCTGTTTAATGGGCTAAAACCCTTACCTCCAATTTGACGTAAATGAATTGAATTATTTTACAATTGTGTTATTCTATAAATGTGAATTGACACTACAACTTTGAAACTTTTGCAGAAAGTGATACTTTGAGTTCTGACGTCTGTCAACTTCGTTTTCCAGATGACGTTCATAAATAAAATGAAATGTGTCGGTATCAAAAAAATCTAGTACGATTAAAAAATGCATTCGCGAATGTTGAAGTCGCTAATCTTAAATCTAAACCATTTCTCAAATTGCGAATAGTGAATTCGCGGATGTCGAGGGATTACTGTATAAGGTATGAAATTTATTTACGAATATATATTAGAAACATATAATATTTATTATTAAACACTATGGTATTGTAATGTTCTACAAATATATAAAAATATTAGTTTATATTACCACGAACAAAAAACGGCCTCCATTGTCACCTTATTAACGGTTTAATCGCTAGCGTTGTTCATAGACAGACATACCGACGGACGGACAGACAGATGGACAGACGTTTTGCCGTCAATCAATTTTTGGGTATTAAGGAGCCAAAACATGGATTCTGGCTGAACCACGTGTTAGAGGATTTTTTTTCTAAATTTAGGATGGATTTGTCCACTTTTTCGTTAAAAGGGCCCTGTAATAAGAGTTTTTCTGCCAAAATTTCGCCTTTTTTCCCGCATTACAAAACTTTATCTTCTTAACAAGTTCCTTCTTAAGCGCGAGAAAATAAAAACACACTTTTAATATTAGCAATAAATAATTCTTTCGCCGTTTTGGCCACAGATCAATAGAATTATGTAAAGTATCTTTTTGTAATTTTCCTATTTCATTGCAGCCTTTATGAAGCCGGAAGTTGGTATTGCCAAGACTCGAACAAAGATGATGTTCTAGACAGGGGGTTGATTGATTGATAAGTGATACCGGGTGATACAACTGCAAAGACCATTACTTCCGTTAGAGTAGTGCATGCATTTATCGCTGGAGGTGGCCTTGATCTCCAGCTGGTTGGCAACATTCGGTTCCTACCTACCCGTCGTTTTAAGGGTTCTTAGGGCACCTGGTACTTACACCTGGTTTATTGTCAATATTTTTATCATATTAATATTACTGTCTTAAAATTATTTTAAGTTACATTGTATTTCATTCTAAATTATAATATGTAATCTTAGTGTTCTGTCACCAGGTTGCATAAACCTATCTGCGGAAATAAATATCTATCTATCTACTTGCAGTGAGGCACCGACCCAGCCGAGGTCAGCTCTAAGCTTTCGTCTAATCTCCCGGCATGTGTGATAGTGTAGTGCATGTAGTTTTAAGTGAGTGTAGTAAAGGGTGAGGGTAGGGAATGGAAGAGGAAGGAAAGAGTGCGCGCGGTCTGTTTCTTAGGGTACTTTTCCAGCATTGGCCGGGTGTTGATCGGAGAAAATACGGGAACCCATCTCCTCCAGATAACGGATGAATTTTGCCAAGCTGTGTAGCTAGTGTGGAAAATTCTGCCGCGGTCGGAATCTGAATCTTATAATCACAGGATATGTAATGATATCAATTGTAACAGTTATGTAGTCGGGGTAGTCAGTAGCGTCATTTCAAGCAGCGAGTGCAATGGAATTCTGACACCCGCGGTAAGGTGCTGCCCCGGTCTAATGAGGGATAGGATCGCAGGATCGCGCTCAATGATTTTTTAAAGCAATATGTTCCCAATTGCACCAATTCATATATTTTCGTTTTCTCGTCGTTTTATCTAAAAAAAAAGTAGAATATTTTGTTCGGCAATACTTAGAAATATTCTTAGTGCTCAGCCTCACTCTAATCACAACCTTCTGGACATAATAAATGACAAATCATCAAGATACTGCTATGTACTAACGAAGTATTTTTCAGCAAAATTATATAATATTTGTTCACCTAAAAGGAGTCAAGGCAGAGTTTTTTTCGCATGAAATAGCTTATCCTAAAATAATGCTCTAAGGAGAAACTTGGCTGTTGTGTGATTTTAGTGTTGTATGCACTAGTGGGCTCCGGTGCTTAGCGCTCTCTGTGGGCAACTGGTGTACTTATTTATCTGTATCTTCTTCTTATTTATATGTATCTTCTTCGTTCTTCGGCACAGGAAAATTTCTCCCAATGGTGGGCACCTAGGCCTTAGCACTTATGCGCACCCCTACCGACGCACAAGTGCGCCGACAGGCTTATCTGGGTTCCGCCAGAAAGCATTTTACCCTCTTGGTCATCTTCCCTTTCAGTACCTGGGTCGGGCCGCCCTGCCTGCTCAGAGTTCTTTCCAAGCCAGAGCCGGAGTCGACAATGCGCCACCCACAATGCCTCCTCTTTGCCCAGGGTATCGGATCACTGCCACGGTGAAGCCAAACGCTTAACTGGGGGTAACCAGGCTAAGGCGTAGGGAACTCGGAGCCACCAATCGCGTCTCCTCTTTGCCTCCACCTTGAAGCTATCGAAGCGAGTACCGCCGGAACTTAGGCAACCTAAAAGGGGGGTAATGCTCCCGGACTGGATTTTTATATGTGGGATCTGGAACAAGTCCTTCGCTCAATCCTGCCAAAGGTCGACAAGCGAGAGGCCCAACTGGTGGGTCACCGGGAGAATCCGGCAACACGAAACTTATCATCGCCTACTCATTGCCTCCACCTTGAAGCTAACGACGTGAGTGCCGCCATGAAACCGAGGGTACGGGTGGCCATTTACAATTCTCCACCGAGAACCCTGAACTCGGCGGTCGATGGTTCCCCCCTTGGGAGGAGCGACCGATGTAGCCTCTGCTGGTTGAGTCAGTCCGACGGCTGAGGAAAAGAGAAAAAGACTTGCCCCTCGGGCGGGTCGACGCTAGGCAGAGAATAGCGAGTGTCACGTGAGCAACTGCAATGGACCATCGCGGGGAGTCTGGCCCAAATTCTTACATTTAAACAACCCTGATTTATAAGACCCGTCGACACCAAACCAAATATGCTACTGTTTTATAGTGAATTGCAACCCAGGGAGCAGAAGATACACAAATAATGAAAAAAGTTACAGATTATGGTATGAAAAAAACCGAGAGATGTTCATACGATCTACAACACTATTCAAATTGTTGTACCGGTCATACCCTTAATCCTGTTTCAGGTCCCCGAAAAGAGTTCGATTCCTTGAATGATCCCTCGCTGGTATTTGAGATCCGGCGCTGACCTCAGGTACATGAGAATCATCAGGAGCCGTCAGTTTGGCTAACCCACAAGAACTCAGTATAGTTTAACTATTCAGCGACGGCTTCGGAGTACAATTTCAAACCAGCTATCTATCGCACATAATTCATCATCAGTGCAAAATTCAAAATCTTGTTCCCTCCTTTAAGTACCCAATCCAATTACTAACGGTTTGAACAAAAAGGTAACAATGTTTAACTGACTTAGAATATATTATGCACATAGCGTAGACGTACCTTCTCGTTATAATGTTAGAAATTATGAAAACAATCATAGACACCATAATTACACCTATAGAATCTCTACTTTAAAATAACTATTTGAAGTCATCGACAAAATTACTAAAATTTTTTCTACTGACGTCATAAAAACGAAACAAAATTAATGTTATTCCTTACAAAACTGCTGTGTTATCCATCTGGCCTACCGGGACAGCCTTACAAAACTTAAGAAGTTTCAAAAAGTTCCTGTGAAAAATGGAAAAGGACAAACTACTTCTACCTGAGACAATAAAATAACTCATAGTAGGGTGAAAAGGTATTTACGAATCATTAAGGGCTATTCTTGATGAACTGAATAAGTTTAAAATACCCAGTTATCAAAGTACGAGTAGTTAGGGTGTAGAAGAAAGTTTGTGTTTTTGCGCTACAAAACTGTTTTTGACCTTAAAGACACAAGTGATCGAAACTCAAATGAACACAAAGCAATATTCAAGTTAGATTCATGATTTGCATTATTCATGTAATACACGAACGTTTTCACGCATTAGCTTAATATCTAAAGGAAGAATTGCAAAAGACATCGTCCCAGAGTTTTTTTGCTTTCAATATTAAACCAAAAAAGCGCAACAATTTAGCTGGTTCTTCTTAAATAGAAAGAATGGAAAATACGTGACAGAATGCAAGCTGATAGGTAAATAAAAGGTATTGGAAATCCTCTACGAGCACGTAATGTATGTTTGTGAGTATCGTCTAATTACAATGAAAACTACTTGTGCTTGGCTTACCCAAATTAAATGTAATCGTGAGGCATATGATATACGCTGGCGAACACGTCTGAATAGGGATGTGTTTTACTAATGTGAGCGATATGCGAAGGACACATGTCTTCTTGGCAGTGATTAATAGTGTGTTCGCATTTCGAATCATGTTGCGTTTACATCGGTGCCTAAAAACACTCATGTACGTAATACGCATGGAATGCTCTCCACTTGAAGAATGATTCGGCAAAATGTAGGACAAATATATTTACCATTAACATAGAAGTTACACTTCCATGCGAAAATAACTTTATTTTCGAAATAAATTTAATATTTTTACTTTCTGAGCTTGTAATTAACTTTGTACCGATATTGTCAGACTTGGGAGCACTTTCAATTTTGGAGTTTTTGATTCACGTGATTGATACTAAATGAATGTGATAAAGTAATAGAATAATATTTCTTTTCACGTTTGGTATGAACGTGTTTATAATTTATTTCCAATCTTGAAATATTTCAAACTAGTAATGCCTAATTTCCTGTTCAGAATAAAGGTGGTATATATTTCTTTTTTAAATCATGAAAAGGTACCTAATTTTCACAAACTAGCTCTACATCAGTATCATACTACGTATATTCCAGCAACGTTTTTGTGCCACTAGGGCAAACACCGTGGTGTCAACATCGGCATGATTGATAAGTAATCTGATATCGAAATTCTATTGACCATCGAAGTAGTCGAAATTCTATTGACCATCGACCTTCGTAAAAGAACACGATTCTACAAGATCCATACTTCTTTATACAAACTTCCTCCGAGGATTATTCGTCGTCCATATACATAGACTGTTGGCAAGTCTTCAGACGCTCACGTATAATTAGAAAGCAGCAGAGATACAAGCACGCCGTCAGTAATTGTATGTTTAGTAGGTACAACTCTGAGGAACTCACCCGCGAAGTTTAAACTAGTTTTGACTTTTCCTTCTGGGCCAACAATCTTACTTGCTTGTAATATAACGGAACACAAAAAAGTATTGTAAGCGTACAAAAAATCAACTCGTGATTCTGGAAATCTGAGTGTCTTCTTCATCGAAATATTGTAGGTTCGCGGATTATCTTGGTAAAAGAGGTCAGTTTAGTCAAAGAACAGTTGAAGTTCTTTTGATAAAGGTAGAAAGAATAGATAAATGAATAGTAGATATCTTTCAATATGCGGATTGTATGTGATATTTACAAGTGCGCTAAGAAAGTCTATACTAGGTTGAATTAGGGCTATTTTGGTCTGAAATTAAAGAAATGTGCAAAAAATTGATATGGTAATTTGTTATGCTTTTAGATTAAATTTCATACATGATCATAGTTTTTTTCACCATTTTGCCTTGTAACTAATTACTGAAAATTCTTAATTAATTTATTCAATCTGTCTTTAGTTTGAATTTTGTATTTCATCAATGTTATCTGCCTCTCTTGGGTAAAATATTATTTGATGTTAGAAAAGCTCCTGCTTTCACGATTTAAAAATATGACATTGCGTTGTAATTGCAAAACTGTTAACTAAAACACAGAGTACCAGCTGCAACAACTTTCCGCTAGAAGGGGTCATTAACGTCTGTGTGTTAAACGGAGGGTCTGGCAGAGTTGACGTGTAACGTGCTAACAACGCGAGTGTTCCTAAACAGGCCCCTGTTTTCGATTTATTCCACACAACTTGTTTGAATTTGAGCAAAAACAAGGTGGTTAAATCACAGTTTCAATTACATGGAAGTGAACACAATTTGAAATTCTGGATCACATCCTTTTCATTGTCTGTTTTCTCTTGGAAATTCGTAAATATGTTTATTGCGGTACTGAGTATGTAGCTTTTTATTTCGAGGTGCATTGGCAAATTCTCAGACCATAGTTCGCATATGCATTTATTTATGAATTTATTTAAGCTATAGTGTAATAATCATCACTAATAACTAGTTAAGAACATTTTGTATATTGGTCCTTCCTAGTTACATCTAATTCCTTTAATCTTTAATTAACTCAATGGTATACAACTTTTTAATTGTTTTTGAGTTCAAATCTTTGTTTTAAAAAAATGTTGGCATGCTTTGCTGCGATTTTTTACCTCAAATTTGCTGCAAAATATGTGCACGAAAAAATTATTCTAAAAGGAATTATAAAAGCAAAATGACCTTTTATTTGTACTGTTCATGCATTTTTAACACTGGCACAGCATGGACCGCTTCCCACAAAGATTCGACTCGACGTGTACGAGCCGTTTACCCTCCGCGTCGGTTGAGAGAAAAAGAAGAAATGCACTCTGAGTAGAATGGTAAACTATACACAGTGCGATTTTAACATAGCTGCCCCTCAATCCCCTATGGTCACGATGGAATATCACACGGCAATTTGCGTCTTACTCGGTCATGTCGCTAGATGTCGCATGATCTCAAGCACTGCTTGATACAGTCGCCATCATGCGATATCTAGCGGCACGACTGAGAAAAACGAGAAATATCGTGACATATTCCATCGTGAAAAGGGGCAAAGTCTTCCACTAGAGGGACAAAGTTATAAAAATTGCACTACAAATTATATTATGGAGACATTTTGAACTGTTGCTGTACATACTACGAAAGTTTAAGTTCAATGCATACTTTCACCCAAATTAATTATGTTGCAATAATGTGTCCCGGCAAATAAATCTTATACATAAAATTCTCGTGTCACAGTTTTAGTTACCATACTCCTCCGAAACGGCTTGACCGATTTTGATGAAATTTTATATGAATATTCAGTAGGTCTCAGAATAGGCTGTTATCTATTTTTTATACCTCTTAGTGATAAGGGTGGTTCACCCCAATTTTTTTAATATTTCGGACAAAACTTTTTAGGCAACCCGCTACACACAGTAGGTTTTTCACACGGCGGTATTTCACAAGGCGGTATTTCACCCGCTATACGGTATTTCTCCATATTACGAACCTGCTCAGCGATGTGCAGAATCTGCTATTAAAAGTGAATAAAACGGAGAAAGACGGTGAAAGAGAGAGAGAGACAGTGAAAGAGAGACGGTGAAAGAGAGAGAGAGACGGTGAAAGAAAAAGAGAGACGGTGAAAGAGAGAGACACGGAGAAAGAGAGAGAGAGACGAAGAAAGAGAGAGTCGGAGAAAGAGAGGGAGAAACGAAGAGAGAGAGAGAGATAGGGGCAGAACAACGTCTGCCGGGTTCAGCTAGGAAAAAGTTTGTCTCCGCGATACATTGTTGCGTTAGGTTTGAGGAGTCATTAATTCTATAATTAGTAGGAAAAAAAGCACATCAATTACTATTTGACTACCGGTAGATTGGGACTAGGTTAAGGACTTGGTTTTAATAATTTGTGACGTTTGTTGCTGCGAAATGTTTAATTAACCTTCGGAAGTTGATATTAAATTCCCGAATGTAGAATATGGGGAACACATTCATTGTTGAACAGTTAAAAATGTGTACACGTATTTTATAACAATTTTTAAATGATTGTTCTTTAGAGATGATTTAATTATTATCGTTAATTATTTTCTCCTGCTGTCTTTTAATATATAGATTTTCGTTTTTACTGCCATTTAGTGCAACAATAGGTAAAGAAAACCCTGATTCATTTACATGATATGATGTGATTATCACTTGATCAGTATCCCCGCAAGGCGTCTACCGGCGTCACGTCTTACCAGTGTTGCCAGATGTACCGCATTTCCGCATTTTATACCGCATTATTAACACCTAATCCGCATTAAGCGACGAGGGTGCCAAAATATCTGCGTTTCCTTCATAGTGGATTAAAATCCATTTTCTTCATTTCCCCAGTTATTACAACGATCGTTAGATGTCCCGCTAACTATGGTTCACAAAGTTTGAATGTTCAAAATACTGTCTCTCTCTATTCGATTAAAGTAGGAAGCAATAAAACACCAATTATACCAATCATTAGGGCTTTATCCAATTGCCGTATTCGAAAATTGATGACCAAGCACCAAGGTGTTGTCGTGAACTCTGTCCTTTATTGTCTTACTGCTAGAGATTCAGAGGACAATTAGGTGACAATATGTTGGTTAGTCGTTTCCGAATACACCAAATAAGAATACGGATCGTCGTTCAGATTCTTACTGCGTTTATTCAAGCAGGAGAGATGATACACTTCGCGGGATATTGAAATTAAAAATGTTGAAATTACGTTACTCGGCTTCATATTAAAGTGAGTTTAAAAATAAATTGAAAGTACATTTTAACAAAAATACTGATATTTTATATTTTCAATTTCTTGGGTGAATTGAGAACATTATATATAGTGAGAACAAACATAGAACAAATATAGTGAGACAATATCGCATTTATTTAATTAATAACACGGAATTATATGTCGATATATGAATTATTGATGTTTTCCGCTATTTTTAAATTATATTAGTAAATCCGCATTCATTAGAAGAAATCCGCATTTTCGAACTTTAAACTTCGCAATCGGAAGTTTCACATCTGGCAACATTGCTTCTGACCCAGTAAGCAGCACGGAGTAGGGATGAGATATCTCACACAATAAGCCGTTTCTCACTCACTACAATTTTCGGCCATTATTTTTATTGTGTGGGCGTTAATCGTAATTTTACAAATATCATTTTTCTATTTCGGTGTAATTTTTAAATAATTTATGATTAATTTGCAGGGCTGTAAAGAAAAACGGTGTCGAAGCCATCATTTTAAATGGCAAATTTCGAGGTGAGAATGTATTACTGCCACGGATCCCTATTATACCCACAGATGTGCCAATTCAATTTAAACGTCTTCAATTTCTATTAAGATTGGCATTTGCGATGACTATCAATAAGTCTCAAGCAAAACGATGTCTGTTTGTGGCTTATTTATGAGCACATCATGTTTTTCACACGGTCATACGTAGCATGCTCTCGAGTGGGGAGGCCATCCAGTTTATTTGTGTTAGCTAAAGATGGGATAACAAAAAAATATTGTACACTCTATTGCGTTGAGAGATGGATATGTTTTTTAGTAAAATTATTATAATTAGCTATGTATCTCATTTCAAAAAGAAATTACAATAAATTAAAAATATAAATGTTTGGTATTGTGTTATTTTTATATTCATGATCGTTCACAGCGCTCCATGCCTCTTTAACTCATATATACCACATCCTCAAACACTGACAATAAGTTAGTTATTTTTTTCTACGAAAATATTCCTAGGAATAATTTATATGGCAAAACAACGTTTGCTGGGCCAGCTA
>JAHLJT010004567.1:158624414-158636573 GCA_031308135.1 Acheta domesticus
CAACGGAGACGTGTCTTGCTGTTCAAATAGCACCTGGGAAGGACGCCTGTCCCTGTCTGCTCCCCCACATGGATTTCAACACATCACCAGCTCACCTACTTTCCCAATCTTCAAAGTCTTTACCCTTGCCTTCTCTCTTCACAGTTCCTCTGGCCTACTAAGGCTTGTGCCGCATGAGCGTTGGGTTGAAGCACGTTAAGTAACGTGCATCGTAGATTAATATTGTATCTTTCGGGAACGGCCAAAACGCTCGAGTGCCGTTTTGCAAAAGACACCGAGATATTCTACGACGCGCTTTATTTAGCAGGGGATTTTTGTTGGGCTTCGGGTGTGTACGAGTATCAATTAAGGACTCGCTTTGGGTGGTAGCATCTCACGAAATTGCGAATTACAAATCAAGACTTGTAGATGCATTGCACATTTATGTAATGTACTCCTATGTACCGAGGCACTGCAACCGACAATAAAATTCCGTGGCAACAGAGATGTGTCTTGATGTTTCAATAGCACCTGTGAAAGAAGTCGGTCCCTATCTGCTCTGTCACATCAACCCCGATACCCCGCCCAGTTCATTTTGTTGGGCTTTGAATTAGGCCCCAGGTGGGCACGACTCAATTGAAGACGCGATTGGGCAGAAATCCCACACGATTTTGCGATTTACAAATCACAGCGTGTACTTACATTATACGCTTATGTAGCTTAGGTACCAGTAAAATAAATTCCGTGCCAACGGTCACGTGTCTTGCAGTTCCAATGGCACCTGCCCAAAGGACGTCTGTCCCTGCCTTCTTCACCACATCGATCTCAACACCCCGCCGACTCACCGACCTTGCCTTCCGCACCACGTCGTCCCGGGAATACGAATACCTCCCTGACTGGCAAGGGCAGATTGGATGCAGCTTTTTCTTCCCTCGCTCGCGAAGAAAGGGGCGTGCCAGCTTCTTTCTCGACGTTTCATACATTTCTTCACGCGAGGTTCATAAATCTGCAACCGACTTTGGCTGCCTCGAACGGAGGAACGTTATTGATGGCCCGTAGATGCGAGGTGCATTGAGACGAATTTCGAAACGGTTTGTTGCAAAGTTGTGCAGAAGTTTCGAAATGCTTTAAGGGAAATTTATTTGTGTGCGATTGAAGCAGTGAAACTGCATAGGGTGGTAGCAGGCGGGGAAAAATAGTCGCATCGTTACAGATTCAACAGTGTTCGATTTCTTATCTTTCTTTTACTTTTTGAACGCGTGAAATTAAATAACAAAACAAGAAGATTAATCTTACTTGTTATCGTTGTTTCATGTCTGGTTACAGCAGAACATACAACAAATTCTTGTTTTAAACCTCCACCGTGAGTGGATGGTGTTTGGACTGTTTTCTGAAAACATGTGCATGCAAAATGTGTCGACAGTGAAATGAGACAGTTATAAGCCAGGTGTTTATTGGGGCGTATTTACTCATCAGAAAGTGCTGTCAAGGTTTTTACAAATCTAGTGGGGATTGGGATTATGTTGCAGAGTTAACGATTGAGCCACCGCGCGGATAATTTATGTTTGACTATAATTGTTTTTGGTTCGTGGGTCATTTTTCTAAAAAGCTGACAGTGAATTGGTGCAGGCCTCAACGCATTCTGAGGAATTCTGAAGATACCTTACATTGCTTGAGAGTGTGGTACCAGTGATCCTGACTCCTGAATTGGACAGAAAACATTTTCAACCCAGAACTTCTTAAGATTTATTTAATAACCTTGCCTCTGAGACTGAAATAAAAAAAAGCTTTAGTCTGAAAACAAAAAAATCTTATGTTACGTGATTCGATTTAATTTTTACAAATTTTAAGTATCTTACGTTAGTTTCTGCATTTTATGTTCTTTTGAAATAACAACAATTCTTGATTTTGAACCTATTAAAAAAACATTATATAAGGAAAAATAGTGTACGTTTGAAACCTATTAAAAACAGAAAAACATTATATACAGAAAAATCGTATATTTCCAGATAGCATTTAATTTTTAATATTTTAATTATTCCAGATTTGAGAAATTTTTCTGTTTAGTTTTAAAATAAAAATTATTATTTGATAGTGTTTTGGTGTTATTTAGAATTAATCTTGGTCACTGTTTTAAATCTAGCCCCCACCCAAATCGATGAACAGTTTAAAAAGAGCTGCGCGCACTGAAACGTTACACTCACGGTGCAGGATTAATCGCATGCGTAGAAAATCACATATTATAAATGAATGTGTTTGGCTTCGTTTTGACGTACGAAGTTGGAGGTTTAGCCAAGGCACACATATGGTTTACGGATCTTTGAAGCAATATTACTCACGAGCGCGAATGCAAAAACTCCGAAATGGCTCGTCCCAAGAAAACGAGTAAATACGATCTACAATTATTTTGGTTTATATAAGATTGCATAAATTACGAGGTCATCAGCGACCGCTGTTGATTAATGTAAGGGGTATTATAATACTAAAGGGAGTGATATGGTGACGATGAAGGGTGAAATGAACACAAACATGACCATGTCTGAGGCGGGACTAAAACCCGCGATCCTTCAGGTATTCGTCACCACGGCACTACTACCTTAGCTATCTCGGTCACCCGGATCGGCGACCCACAATCTTTCATTGGTGCGAATCTAGCGTAATCGGAAATAAGTCGTGAATATTCACAATATACAGAATTGCTGGAAATGTCCGACGAAGGGACAGTCTTGCAGCGTACCTCGGTTCTAAGACGGATTAAGTTGAAATTAGCCATCATGAGGTGGCTTAAGAATGTGAAGTACGTTACAATGATGAGGAACAGCAGATATATGATAAACAGGAGTAAAACTACCGATGGCAAATTTCTAAGGGTAATAAGAGACAAGCTAAGATATCCACTGAATTTCTATTTACAATATACCATTAGCCTTAAACTTTCTGTAACTCAGTTACCGGCTTAGATGGCACAGGACATCAATGACCGTCACTGCAAAGCATTTGACTGGGAGGTCCTAGAGGTTAGAACCCCGACGGTAGCAGGATTTTCGACACTAGCTATTCGCTAGGTCGATTTCAACCGCTGTCTGTGGGAGAACTCTACCGGGCCGATCGGTAGTTTTCCCTGATTTCTCCTATCAATACTAGACGACTGTCAGAGAAGTACTCTAACAAACGGGCCACGGACCTTTCCTTCCTCTTCCTTGTCCCATCCTCACCCTAACTTACAACCACTTATACTCACTTACACTACACTCCTACTTACGACGGGAGACCAGTCAGGAACTTAGAGCGTGCCCCGACATCGGCGGTGCTTCACTGTTGGGAGATACCTGGTTAGGGAAAGTCCGCAAGCGGTGGGTCGGGACCAGATCTCGCCATCTACCTGGGGATGATCTCCGCCACCTCTCCTAATAAAACGTGAAATACACTTATGGGACTAATGACCTTAATAGTAGACGTGCCGGAATCACTCGGTTGCCATCGCGCAGCATTTCGGAGTTGGCGACGAGGCCCCGGTCTGCGGCACTCGCGATTTACAGTCTGAGAGTCTGAGCAATGCATAGTGTGCAATGGATGTTTATGCCCAAATACTTCAAAATGCCGAAAAACATTAGTCAAATACGATCAAAATGTTTGATTTAACGAGGCCCGCCTAATATTAGCCATATCTGGGCCTTTAGCCGTGAATTACCTTCTAAAATACTCATCTTTTTCAAAATTGAAAAATGCTTAATGTATGTTATATTTCTATGTCCTTCTACTATAATGTTCAAGGTATATATTATTTTCCTAATAAAATATATTCAAAGACAACTTTAAATAATGGCATGTACCAATAATGAATTTTTGTAAAAAATTTATTCTTTTCCGTTATCTTATTTTGAATTAAAGAAAATTTATAAAAATATATTTTCTCCAAAAAGTTCGTTATTGTTTCCTTTGTAAATAAGCAAAGAACGTTTACAATCACACAAGTCTAATATTCGTTGAACGCACTGAATTTTAAAAATTTACGAAAGTTACAAATAATCCGAGAAAGTATGTGCTATTGTAGCACTACTATTTAATATTTTTTTCTGTGTGTCAGTTAACAAAGAAAAATATAATTAGTTCGTTTTACAAATTCAATATTCTGTATATAGTTAGAAAACACTCTCTCACAAATGTTACTAGTTCAAATTTCTGTAAATCTGAAAGATGGTGTTAATTTATTTCACTGTCTTGAAATTACCAAAGATGGAAGATAAATTGTGGGATATAATCTGTGGAGTATCTAATTGAAAAATTTGAATTACATTCTCGCCCTGATATGACCGAAAGGTAGAGGTGTTTTTGAAGATGGAAATGACAACATTTATAGTAAAATGAAGAAACTTTTCAGTACGAATGGTATTCTTTCCTTCGCATTTGGGCAAATTCTGTGATTCAACAAAATATTGGAATTAAAATTTTATTTACCACTTTCAAATTATGTATGAAATAAATTTTACTTTTTATTTATTTAACGTCAAAAACAGTTAAAACTATAAGTGAAGTAAAATGGGGAGAAGTGTATTCTTGGATTAAATCTAAAACTCAGAGTTTCAGAAATGTTAAAGTCTGTTATCTTTTTTCTTAAACTATTTTAATGCAGATAGAAATGTCTTAAGTCTCCTATAAGTGTAATCTCAGTGTCAAAACCTTAAGTCTCCTGTAAGCGTAATCCCAGTGTCAGCTTTAGATCCACTATTGAGTTAGTTTTTGGAGCATTTCCATATTGTCTCATCTAAAGGTGCAGCTTCCTTGTTATTTTTAAAATAATTTTACTGACAATTAATAGCTTTTTTCCAAAAGTAGTACATTAAAGTCAATCGTGTTTTAACCATTTGATGCTAAATATTATTGTTAAATTTAATAATAGTTTCATAATATTTACAAACCATTCCAATGATGTAAGGGCATGATAACAGACGTTTAACTATTCTTTGTTATATTTTAATTATTTTTAACAAATTATAACTATCTCGATCTAATAAAATATTATCAAGATATATTTAAATACTACATATAAATAAAATACTGTATGCAAAATGAGTTGTTCTATTGGAATATTATCAATATATTTAATTAAACAATGTTTAGACTATGTTTTTGAATCTTATTTAGGTTCAAATTATATTGTAAAGTATATTGTTCAAATTATATTGTATTGTAGTATTAAAGAAAGTGGAATGCACATTTTAATGTCATCTAACTCTTCGAAAGGTTAATAAGTGATATTTTGTAATAGTTACAATGGATGATGAACATCTACAATTAGGCAAAATATAACATGGAATTCAAAACAAACTTACCATAAACGTGTAAGTATTCATGTCTTGTGGTCTTATAAACAAACTGGCACCCCAGCGTACCACGTACACAATGTATTTGTTCCACAACATCTCAAGTCTGAAGATCGTATGATCTGCCCGCACCGTACAAACATGAATCATGGAGAGTTGTGCGGATCATGTTATGGAAGAGTTTTGTTGTGACCGCCACACGTAACCAGCCCAAAGAGCGTCACACGAGAACAGACATGGAAAAGATATGAAGTAATAATATATTTAGTTATAAGTTTATAACTGTCGTACAGTTTGGGTGTATTGGGGTGAATATGTAAATTGTGTTTGGACCTATGAATGGGTTTATTTTGGGTACTTATTATTTAGAAGTAATTATCTTCTTGCTCTAGCATTTTCACCCATCCGAATTAATCTGGATCTCATATTTAACCTATATTTGGACATTGCATTTATTTTATAGTCTGAAAAATGAATATATTCTTATATTCAGTTATTCGATTTTTTAAACTACTTTCCCTTGTTCACTTCCATTTTATAGACTTGTAATGTTACAGACAGCATTCTCTTTTATTTCTTTGGGAATTGGAACTGTTGCTTCTCTGATGAACATGTCTAATATATTTTTATTTGCAAAACCATTATATTTGTTTTACTCTTTAAATGTAATTTAATTTTTGGAACTAGATTGAAATCAAAAGATGATGGTTATAGTGTGATTTTGTGTTTGGAGGAATTACAGCCCCTTGGGAGTCATGCATGGCTTTGATATTCTTATATTTAATTTTAATAACTCTCTAGAAGATGCATTTATTAATAAATCCTCTGGTACAATAGTTGTCTCGAAATATATGAAAGATGATATGTACAAATGAAGCTTGGTAAATTTACTAGCGTATTTTTCAGGTTTACATCTATTCCATATTTCATTAACATATTTAGCCATAGTCATTCAAAGGGTTCCAATTTAGTCGAAATAAGTATTCTCTGAATTTAGTATACTGATAAGTATAATCCTCTTTATTAACCACCATTGTTTTTCCTCCTTTGTCTGCCCTAATGAAAATATTATTTGAGGATTTTTACTGATAAATTCTTTGCTATAGTGCTAAATGTAGAACATTTCAATTACATATGCAGAAATCTGTTCAGCTTTGTGTTCATATTGAACAATGATTCTCTTGTTCCAAAATTTGTAAACTGATTCAGTTCATTTTCCTTGAAGAAAATGTACTGAATGATATGAAGTAATATTTTGAGAGCTTTTAATTTTCCTTAAAATGCTTCTGTACAACATTTCCGGTTTAATTCTTCTGCAGGTCTTCCTTTTCTGCGATGTTGTAGCAGGAGAACAGATAGTTGTTATATTTTCTTAAAAATAATTAAAACTACTAATGTTTCGTTGTATAGGTCAGTTATCACGCCGTTACATCACTGATACTAAATAGTATTAATAAAAGATGAATCTATCGGGATATTTATAAATTTTTCTTTATTATTATCCTTTGTATTATACTACTAAATATACTCGAATTGGAATATTTAACACTTATTCTGGTGGAAACACGCCATTCTAAGTAGACGATGAGAGCCATCGCCAATATTTACGACGAATTGCCAGCTTCTACAATCCGACATTTATTTCAATCATCTAAACATTTAGCATCTACAATGACTGGACTCTATCCGCCTACAAGCAATGTCCGAGCATCACTTCAAGCTCCGAATTACCGACCCTGTCTGCGTGTCTTGTTTGTTTACTTTAATTACTTTATACTTACTTTATTATTACAGTGACTTCATCTCTTGATAAATATTAGACCTTACAGAGTTACTATAAAAATAGCATTAAGTGTTTTGTTTACTTTTATGTATGCCATTATCACTTAGATATTAAAATAAATTGTAGGCTGTGAGGTAAGGATTACCTCTATGAAATTATATGAAATTATGTATTATGTGTAAGCTCTTAGACACGTAATATTTGAAATATATGAAATGTCCCACTCTCTCGATTTTGTTTCAGATGAAGAACTAAGAAGATAGAGACAAATGTCTATTTACAGAAATAAGTCAAATTCTTTGTTACGCAATGGCTGTATTTCTCTTGTACTTCTTTTGAGTAATTTTGACTCTTCTCCTCGGAACACGATTTTAAAAAATCACTCCCACTTCGCTCTTTGTAAAATAAACGTGTGTATTGTTGATACTATAAAGTAATTGATGCTGCATTCAATATTTAAATATCAGATTGATTACAATTTTAATTGTGCGTTCCAATACAATTTGCATTAGAAAGAAACACAACCATCAGATCTATGTATTGAATTGAAGGGCTTCGGGTAATAAGCCTCACCAATCACGGCAAATTTCCCGCTATATTGTAAATGTTATATCTTCGATTTTGATGAAAATGCTGTTTATCTTGTTACTATGTATGGCTGATAGTTTTACGGACAACTTGCGCCAGTAACAAAATGAGACACACTTCGACCAAAATCAAGATAGTACATTTAGGAAATAGCCTGAGGTTTGCTGTGTTTTATAAGGAGCCCAAGCTCTTCAATTGATGGGTCCAGTAAAACAAAGGTCAATTCCTTATTTTTTTGTGAAATTGAGTTACTAGCATTAAATAAAACTTCAAATATTATTCCACTGTGTGATACATTATTTAACTCCAGTATGGGCTTTTATGCAAGAGCGTTTTTGCGTTTAAAAGTTTAAAATTGTACATATTTATATTATGAATATTCTAGTAAAAACCGCAATATCTCAGAACCAGGAGAATGTGGGATAGCCCCTTGTTCTACTGAGCCTACTTTTAATTAAGTTCTACTTAATTTTAGCAACGAAACATTTTCGGCAATTTGCTGCCGTGGGTCCAATTAAGAGCGCCTCTTAGAGCGCCGTCCCGTCGTTTGAGGCGGTGGAGTGGGGCGCATCACTCGTCGGTCGGTGAGCCGTGCCATGTGTTCGCTTTCGGCGCGGCAGGTGTGGTCCCCCTCTGACGCGTGGGTCGGCTGCCAGAGGTTGCGCCATTTCTTCTTGCAGCTGCCACGGCATGGTCAAGGTGACTAGCGGTGCGACCGCAAGATTCCCACAGCCCGTGAAGACTCAGACAGTACATGCCTGCTCATTAGCATAGGATGCGTAGGCAATCTATTCTTATACCTTGTATGAGACTACGAGCGGATTAACCAACACATTGTTATTGGTTTTTTTGAGGAAGCCCAATCTTTAAAGGTAGAACTATTGACTGCACAGTGGTCTCAATAACCTTTTGCAAATCCATCACTGTATGACACCAAAATACTGCTTTTACCATCTCGCATTTTGCGCACTCCGTTAGCAGTAAAGGGGAATAACATGAGGTTAGTTCAGGTTGCTGCTCACAAGAGTACGCGACGTGATATTCGCCGGCGAAAACATCCACGATATGGGTATTAATAACTCTTATAGTATGTTTATATGGGAGGAAACAATCGTATCCAGAGACACAGGATAGCATGTACAGAGATATCTCAGGAAACAGGATCTTGTCTTTTATATTATATTAAGAACTTCCAAGAATAAAAAAAACGAATTATGTATTCTGAGCCTTGAGTTCATTCAGATCAGTCGTGGAATATCAATTTTGGGAAAACTCGACTTAACGATTTAAGAGCTATTGTTAACCACAGATGATAGGCAGTCAGATGTAGGGTACCAAAGGTCCGGCAATAATGTTTCTGTGGCGAAAAATTCCCAGATTTTTACAATACTTTTCTTAACGACGTAAGCGTGAGAAAGTAAAATGACGTTGTTTCAGTCAGACGTTGTATGCTTTTTAAGACCCTCTATTCATAAGAATCTGCATCTCCAGCCCCAACTGCAAACAGATGTAGATTTGACAGTATTTTTCTGATAAGGACTCCATTGGAGTAATTCAAATTTTCCGTACTATCCATGAACATAGCGATGATTTTTTTCTTTCACAATAATTGAGTGATATTTTAGTAAACATAAGTGATTCAAATTTGTTAAATAATAGCGTTTTGTTAGAGAAATGCAACGTATGGTATATAAACTCTCATCGAGTAATAAGATTTAATTGAAACCTCAATATCTATATTTAAATGTCATCTGAATAGGAATTCACTAATCAAACATGTGTTTAAGTATTTGTCACAAAAACTGCAATTTTTAAAAAAGTTTGGCACGTTTATATAAAGTGAATTTGCGAATTGTAATCTGTTTGGAACAAATAAAAAACAAATTAAAGTACATGAAGGGTGGAATTTCTCTGCTATCGAATTTACACGTTGCATCCTGAATTTGTAAATGATCAGCTTCTGCCAACTTCTCATTAATTATTCAGTAGTTTACAATGCAGTTATATCTTGTCATATCACCTAAAGGCACGTGAATACTGAAAGTCACCTATTCATAGCAATTCTAGATTAATGAAAATCTGTTGTAGAGATGTAGTACGTACATCGTTTGTTTTTTTATTCGTGATGAATAGTGTCACTTCCCTCCAGGTGATTCATGGCATACTCAGGGGAAGAACGTTTTTGTAAGCATATGTCCAACAATTTTAGAAATCCAACTATGAAACAGTTATTTATTCAAGATTAGACACCCGGATCTTCAATTAAATTTTCTACCTTAGTATAGTTTCATTACTTTTAAAAAAGTTAATCAAACTATTTCGCAAAATAAATGAAGAATGATGTAGTTCAGTGTTTTGTTATGTAGAATAGATACAAAATATTCACGCAGATAGGGGATCGAACCCGTTGCCCCCCGATTTCTGGAACAACACTTTGACACTGAGTAATTCGTTCGCGCTTCTAACACTACTCTTATAATAACACATTTTATATTAACGAAACTTCAAAGAAACATTACATTTACAAAAAAAAAAACGCCAATTCAATTTTATGGGCAGGAATCTCGGAAGGCTTTTACCTCTGTACTACTACTATTTAGTTATGGACATTGAAGTAGTTTATACACCCTCCAATAAAATAAATTTAACCTTTGTAGTTCGATATAGAGAATGTAGTTTTGAAAAAATCGTTACATAGCGCTGTCGGCAAGCAGGGATGTCCATCAATTTCAACCTCTCGGGCCAACCCATTTTCGACGAGAAATCTAATGTTTCCACGAGTGTACTTTGTACTACTTACCCTCACTTTCCCATGACTACCTTTCCTACCAGTCATTACGGTTCATAGGCACCCATATCGAGCTTCAACATATAAATATTTTAAATGTGATTAATTTAATTAAAAGATGTATACTAAATAAATAGCAAAGAAAAGTGTAAGGCAATATTTTTAAATTTGTTTTTTCTTAATTCCTCATTTCATGATAATTTTTATTCAATTTTATGTGAAGTTGCTTTAACAACATGGCCATGTGCTACTAACAGTACAGAATAATACATAAATATAGTATATTCATTTCATCATTGTTCCATTACATTGCTTATTAGATTCCAGAGCGTGGATAATAGGAAAGAGTTGACAATTGGGCAAGAAATATAAATGTTGTGCAGCGGAAGTTTCTTCTCAGCAGTCTGGTGCACCCTCATGGATTCAGAAACCGTATAATTTGCATTAAGAATTAAAGCTGCCCCGAATCTGAGACATTGCGTTCCGTCCGGGCGAAGGTGTTAAAAGGTGCATGAGGGCGAAAAGGCAAATCAGGAAGGACCCTCGACTCGGCCGCCCCGCGGTCCGCAGACTTCAACTTCCCTGAGGCACTCGCTGCTCCCTTCTTCCCCGGCATTCCTGGTATCCTCGCTTTCTTCCCCCGCCGCTCCCGGCTTCCCCGCTGCCCCTCCCCCGCCGCTCTCCCCGCTTCAATGCATCCCGCCATTCCCAAGCCCCCCTCTTCCCCGCTGCCATCGCCTCTACCACCCTACCGCTCCAGGCTTCCCCGCTGCCCCTCCCTCGTCACTCACGCTACTTTCGACGCCCTCGCCACCCCGGCTTCCCCGCTGCCCGTCCCCAGCCGCTCCCGCTGCCTCCGCTGTCACCGCCGTCCTCTCCACTCATCTCGCTTCCACCACCCCTGCCGCCTCCGTTGTCCCTCCCCCACCCCCGTGCCTGCCGTTCACGCTCGCTCGATCCCGTCATCTACGCGATCCCCATCACCTCCCCGATCCCCATCAATCCCACTGACGCGATCCTAAGCTTCCGTCTTCAACGTCCTCACCGCCCTCCCAGTTTGACCACGGCGTCCCACAGCAGGTTCCCTTACGCCCCTGCTACTCTTGCAACCTCCATCGCCCACACCACTCATCGCCATCACCCCGCCGCTCCAGCCGGCAACGCCGCTTCCACCTTCACTACCTCTCCTACCAACCTCGCCACCCCCGCCTCATCACCATTTCCCTTTATCATCACCGCCCCTCCCGTCTCCTCTGTCGCTCCCGCCGGCCCCGGCGCAGCCGCTCCCGTCGCTTGAATGCGCTGCTGGTGACGGGAGGAGCGCTATCTCGGAGGAACAGGCGGCGCTGCAGCTGCCACCCTGCTTCGTTCTCACCCCTTCCCCTACCGCTCCCCTCTCCCCCCCGGCCTGCTTCTAGCCCCCTCGCTTCTGAACCGAAGCACTTCCCGATATATCCTGCATTAATCCCCAACCGCTGCAACAGTGTAACACTTTTAACCTTCGTAATTCGTCTTATGTTGATGGTTGTAATCACGTGATTTTATCCAATACTTTCCATTTTTTTCTTAATAAAGCAATCGCCGTTGTATTCATCTTAACAAATTATAACTATTTATTTTCTTGTTAATTTAATTATTTATACGTCATTTTTTAATAATATGGCCATTATCGCTTTTTTTAGTGTTTGTCTTAACAG
>JAHLJT010004567.1:158636673-158689851 GCA_031308135.1 Acheta domesticus
TTTCCTGTAAGTTTCTATTTTTTAAATTTCGAATCCCTTGTTGCATTGCCTATTAATTTGCGAAACAGTGATTTTTGAGAAATCCAAGTTAAACGAGCATTTTCTTACAAAACCTGAAATTACAACAAACGACGTACCAATTATGTTCGACTGGTCTCAGTATCAATTACTTAGGGGAAAAAGGAAAATGTGTCCTATTTTTCCGGTACATTTTTGAAATTGAATATTGTGAGCACATGGATTCACCAGAAATTGTAAGAATGAATGTGTTATATTTCTTATTGCATTTTAACGTATTATAAACTCCCTCTTAAAGTTACACATCTAATTGGAATATTGTTATTATCTATTTAAAGGTGCAATTTCGATTCTACAAGAAAAGGGTCCCTAATTTGGTGAGTATTGAATCCCTAATTTTGGGTTGAGAATAAGTATTGAGAATTCAATGACTAGAACATAATTTGCATTGCTACTTTAATACCCTTCAATCAATAAGAGGTAACGCAAAATATACATGTTAAGAACTTAACATCAGTTATTTCTTGTGCACAAATAACACTTACAATCTTTCTACTTATTTTTGAGGTTTCTGCACATGGATTGTGATACCAACGGAAGCACTTCAAACATTTTATCCAGGAGTCATTAGATGTGTCCAATGCCACTGTGTTTAGCAGTTGATATATTCGTCATCTTCCTCGTATTCTGAAGAAAAATGTTTCAATGGGACATCAAGGCTGGAATCTGAATCTTTCTAGCTAAATTACTCTCTTGCTGTCTTTTTCTTTTTATTGAAGTTTCTGTTGGACTTGGAAGTACCCGGAGATTTGGAGACTGACAAACCTTTGATTTTCTTTATGATGGTTTTCTTAATTATTTTGATTGAGAAGGAGATGGGATTATTTGGAAATCCGAGATAATATTTATTACCATTAGTTATTTCATTGCTATTTTACTTCTAGATTTTCTGCCCTTCCTTTAGCTGATTTCTGATTAGAAAAATCGGAGGAGTTTAAAACTAGAGGATCAGACTGATAAATCCTACATATTCTGAAACCATTAGCAGCCGCTTTCAATCTAGCAGCTTTAGAGTAGGCCCAGCCCATCAGAGATTCTGGGTTATTATCTGAGACACTGAAACGAATGCCGTACAAGCCAATTCTCGGAGTTGAAGCTCTTAAAATGAGACATGAAAGATTCGTCTAGAGATTGTAGACGGTGCGTCGAATTAGGTGGTAGGCAGAGGAGTGTAACACCCTTCTCACGATCTGGATTGATGAGAACAATGTTGTGAGCGTGTGAGTAGTGCCCATCAAAACTTAGCAGCATTGAATCCTCTGGTGTAGGCTTCACAATATTTTTGATATGTTCAAACCTCTCACTAAAAAGGAATAGCTGCATCCAGCCAGATGAGTGACATTTAAAAACAGATCCTTGTGGAGCTCGTTTTTGAAAGTTTTCATCTCTCCTTTTCCAAAGAAATATTACAAATGTGGTATGAAATGATGATCCGAGCTCATGCATGTAATTGCCTTGAAAGCACCTCGCTCTCCAGAAAAGATTTTTGACAAACACATCTTTCCTCTTACGCTTAATTATAGAGCGATGATGTTCTACTTCTCCTGGAAGTTCTGGATTTCTGTCACGTTTGTGTGGATAACATCATTTATATTCTTATCCTTACACCTCACATTATCGTCCAAGCAATCTGACGCATATGCAAGGTTTTTGAAGCTTCGAAGTAGGCCATTACTTTCTTGTGGATAGCATCCACATCTTTTTTTCTTCTACTTCCACAACTGTTTTTTGAGAGTCCATAAAATTGCTGTATTGTCATACTATTTCATATAATCTTACACGCTTATTGTAAGCTGGTAGAATTTGTTGGAAGTTCCGTGTTCGTACTTTAATGTTACAGCATAAATTTTGTAACATAACATTGTCTTACAAAATTCACAGATCAATACTAAATAAACTTATCTTTCTTCTCTCACTTCCTATGTCCATTAATGAATCAATAAATATATGCGTTGGAATTCGTTTTTGGGAGAAAATTGATACTAGTTCATGCTGACGATACATGATACACCCCGAACGTGGGTAAAAGAGGGAGAGAGAGCGGGGGAGCGAACGACCCAGTTCTCGAGGGCGCCCGTCTTTCCCTGGCTGCCTCTCTCTTGGCTACCGCTGCGCTCTTTAATTACGGCCCAATCAATAGAGGGCGGCTTCCCCGCGCGTAGCGGCTGAGAGCTGATCGCCGCGTCCATTACCTCACAGGTGAACGACGCCCCGCTCCGCACCACACACGCAGCCAGCTGGAGGAATCCAAGGCCACGCGGCGCGGAGAACGCAACAATCAAGCTCCGCGACCTGCATTTCTCCCCTTTCCTTCCCATTTCTTTCATTATGCCTCCTTATGTTTTAATTCTTTGGTCTCTCCTTCATCTTAAGCTCACTCTCATCTAGCTTTCTCAACTTTTTCATTTCTCTTTCTCGACTCTTTTTGCTGTTTCAATATCGTCCTCAATATCCCTCCATTCGCTTGTCTTTTCTTTTGTTCTCTTTTTTCTAAATCTATTGCCATTCTATTTGCTTGCTCTCTTTTCACCATTCTCTTTCCTTGCTCTTTCTCTCCTTTCTATTTGCTTGCTCTCCTTTTCCTCCCTTCTCTATCCTCGCCCTCTCTTCTCTCCTTTCTCTTTCGTTGCTCTCTATCTCTTCTCCTTTCTCTTTCTTTACTCTCTATCTTTTGTTCTATCTTGTCCCTTGTTCTCTCTTTTGCTCTATATCTTCCACGACTTTCTCTTTTACCGTGTCCAGAAAATGTTCATAATGTAAGCGTCTTTTAAACAATATAGTTAAAAATTGAATGTTACAAGAAAATTTTGCATTTATAAAAGTTTTGCTTCTGCTTCCTTTGACCAGTCTCGGATTCGCATGTAGACGAGCATGTCAGAGAAATCCGATAATACAAAATTCATATTGTTTCATGTATTAACTACTATTAACTACGATTAAGTGCGTAACGTCTGAAAACAAACTCACATGTACACTAAAGTTTTTGTAATTAAGTTGGAAAGATTACCTTTGATAATTATTGGCAAGATGCGGATTAAATTTCCCGTGTCTACGCGTAAAATTCACATTCACGTTTTTTACATCTATTTTGTAGTTTCAAAACCACTAAAAACCGTACACAGCATATGAGAAATAAAATGTTCTTGCAGAAATACATTTATCTCCAATCGTCGCACAGACACCAGCACAAACTCTTCAGACTTGACAAACCTTCCTTGCCCTATACTCTTGAGCTTGGCTGAAAACCTGAAACAACACAATTGACAGAAAGCTTTCAACGGAAATGTCGTGTCGGCCTCGCCAAAACAAGTGTTTTAACACAACAGCTGATTTCCAACGTGACGAGTCTAATGGCAAATTGTCGACTGTGCCAAAACTAGGGGTAAACATCGCTCATTAGTGCAGTGTGACAGATGCTTATTACATGACAATATGTCAGAGCAGCAGAGACCAATGTTTGCATTTGAAATCATCCGCTGTAGCTCCGCGCAGATATAAAGGCACAGGATTATAGGAACGCGAGGGTATTCATTTGCGTTAGGTCCTATACCAATGTATCATTTTAAAATATGCTAACCAAATTCTCTTGCCCTAAAATTTAAAACTATCCTATTTTGATGTATTTTTTATTTTGGACGACAATCTAGTTTCACAAGGTGCTAAATATTCTACAACAATTAACTTTCAGAGTTGGACACCATAAAGCTACTCGAGATTTGCTGTAGGTTTTTGTTTATTACGTTAAACAAGCTATATGCTAAATTAAGGATTAAAAAATAAAAATGAATAAAATTGAGATAATTGTTTGGGGAAAATGAATATTATGACAGTTTAAATTAATATTTTGAAACTCCAGAACAATTCCAGTATTACATTACTTAAAGCCAACTTTACATTTTTTTGTATTTTTTAGTTCACAATCGGTATCGAAGTGTTTTAAAAGTTTCATTATACTTAACAATCCATGAAAACTTTTACAGGAAAATGATTTTTCGTTCTGTTTGAGAGAAGCTTCATGAGACACATCCTTGACAATGAGGTAGATGTTAAAAGAAGGTTATAATATCAAGAATTTTTTTATATTATTTGTGGACTATTTCTTTAAAATTACATTAAGGTGGACGAAAAATGTCTGTGGGGAATTGGGATTTGTTTCTACTTCTGTTGGTTGTCGTTCCTATGTGAAAGTGTGAGGATAATGATAAACTAGGCAGTTTGTTGTAGGATGCTATAATTTTTAATGTGGTCTTGCAAATAGGGAGTATTTAGTTAGTATTGAATTTGTTCACCATTACCATTGGCTATTACTATCATTATCATTAATGTAGAAATAAACAGAGGCGAGTAGTGAGCGGAGCATGAAATGAAGATTACGAAATATGAGTAAAAATACTCTCACCTAATGTGCAAGAAGGTCTACCAAAGTATATCGCACATTAAGTTTCAGTGCGTTAAAGATTCCTCCAGATTGCGAATTGGCAATTTTCTCCAGACGGGAGACATGCAAAATTCCTGGAAGGGACAAATCAAAGAACTAAAGAGAGAAAATATGACCTCTTTTGCATGGACGCCTGAATGGATCTTACGGATGCCCTCGAGATTGTCCAATTCCGTCTGGCCATTCGGATTCCTTGAGTTGAACTTTTCAGAGAGTGTAATGAGATGCCTAATATGGCTAAATTGCGAAACTAAACAAGAAGAATTTAATGTTTCTCCAATTCAAGACATCACACTCTCTAGGGGTACGACCTGCTGGACCCCTTTCCCCCTGCCGATTTGCACAGGTATTTCAGCAGTGCAAACAGGACACGGATATTAGGCCTCACCTTGAGTGATTATTTTGCATTTAAGGGCGCATGATCTGCTACAACCCTTAGTCCCGCAGGTGTAGTGAACATTATATTCGTGGAAATGGCGGATTCCACCACCGCTAGATCCGCTGCCTACATGTCGGCGTTTGGGGCCCGTCCTCCCCCTAGATATATTCGCCACGTCCCAAAGGAACCAGGTATACGCTCCCGACAAGTAATAGTGTATTGCATGTACAGTAGGACGTGTGTGTACGGGAAGCGGAAGCACGAGGATGACGAAGGAAATAATGTGAGCCGTCCGTAGCACATATAAGGTACTGCTCCGGAATTCACCTGGAAATGATCGTAGATACTACGCAAAACTACCGACCAGTCCAGCTGGCCTCTAAAATTCTTAATAATAGTGACTTTATTTATGTGGCGAGACTCGGGCCATCAGGCCCGCTCTTCCGCCTAACCACGTAATAATACATATATAGATAAAAATTGAAACAGTACATTTAGTAAATTAAATAAAATACAACTTAGATATGTCTTGCCCCTGGGCTCACAAAATGAAAGTAAAAAACACAACGTCCCAGCATTTACCTTAAACGGCCGGGGAAAACCAGGGAAAACAAAGGAAGTGTGCATGCTCTTCAACGTTGAGCAACAAATAAAATATTTAAAATAATTTATAAAGCATTTACTGACACAAGAGAACATTAAAGAGATGCCCGAAAATAAATTATGAAAGAGAGAAAAGAAAATATTAAAAATAATTCTTCTTCAGATAGCTGCTGAATTCGACCTATTAACTGTCTAGCTAGTGCCGAAATATTTGCCACCATCGCGACTCGGCCTCGACTCGCATTACACTGCAACGCCGCAGAAATGTTGAATTCCCAACACGAGGAAGACTGGCAACCGAAGACGCCGGAAATCGCCATTAGGGAGCGATGCTGTCACAGGGAGTGAAGAAAAAGTGGTGGGCGGCGGGACGGGCGGGAGTGGGCGGGAGTGGGCGGGATGGCCCGGAGGCGGGCGGCGCGGCGTTGCGCCGCGTCTAAGAATAAACAAAACGGCCGGCCTGCTTGCGCGGCGCGTGGCATGATGTCACGGAAACGGAGCGCGGCTCTGCGACGCACACTGGGCCAAGTGCCTCGGTCTTCGGGTGCGAAACGGCCACGTACAAAGTGATATTACCCGCGCAACTCTTCTTCACCGATGACATTGCTTCCCCATCCCTTGAGCAATAAACAGCTGAAAGCAAAGGCTCCCAGCGAGCACTGATGACATTCCAAGTGCATCTTCATTGGCGCGTATTAAAATCTATGTACTGTTGAAACCGTGAATTCCTAGTCGTATTTTTCTAAACAAAATTTAATGTAATGACCAAAGCAGATGCAGAACCATCATAGGAGATACCTCGAACTCCTGAGGAAGTTAGAATTCAAATTATTGAGAAAGTTGCGAAGGCATAACTGATTCTCCAGAGATTAGCATTGCTTCATAAAAGCTTGCAGCCGATGTCGTAAGTAATTCCCCCACTCTACCCCCATTTCTCAGCAATCGGACGAGACAAGTTGCGCGATTAATACAAAGCCGGACTGTATAGCCGATGTCGCTAAGGCTGAAGAGCCGTAACTGTCTCGTGATTTGAATACCGCCGGGGGCATGGATGTTTGTGAGTGTTCCTGTGCAGTATGCGAGTTCTTCTGCCGAAGTTGAAAAACTAATGGTAATTTCAGTGGTCACTGTGTGACCTAGTAGTTGAAAAGTGACGATGTTTTTCAAATTTTCAAAGGGATAGTTATGACATCGGCTACAAGCTTTTATGAAGTAATGCTAATCTCTGGAGAATCAGTTATGCCTTCGCAACTTTCTCAATAATTTCAATTCTAACTTCCTCGGGAGTTCGAGGTATCTCCTGTGATGGTTCTGGATCTGCTTTGGCCATTACTTTAAAGGGATTTTATAATGGCTACATAAAAAAGTAGCAGGCCTATGAAAACCACGTTAATATACATGTGTATAAATGTATTGTAAACGTCACTGCTAATGTCCGACTCCGAGTAATGGCGAATTCGCAGGTTAATGTTCAGAGCTTCGAAACATAATTAGAACTTTAGCCAGATGAAGTACACTTAAGCCAAAGCGAGGTTGAGAGAGACGGTAGCGTACGTAAGACGGAAAACAGATATGTGATCTGGTGGCAAAGAGATTGCTGGTGGGAATTTTCAATGGTTACAGAAACTCAATGGGCAATTTCTGTTTACTAACTAACCTTACCTAATCTCACAGCTTCCTTAGTTGACACTCCTCTTCTCATTTCCGAAACAATAAACGAGGTATTTCAGTCTATGCCACACAAATCTTCAACAGCACTTTTATACCAAACTTCTACTCGTGAAGACACAAAACGTCGCATTTACGGATAATTTCATTACTTTAGCTAGCACCCTGTATCAACTTGCGAATTGTACCTGGATGATATAGGAAATGATTCCATCATCGACATTCACCCATCTTTAGCCAAATCATCTCCCTAACATGTGAAATAACTAGCTAATCATGATGCAAATTAGCGATTTTGCCCAGAGGAGAACATTTAGAACTCCCAAGATGAGACGAGTCGAATTAATGAGTGAATATCATATTCGTTTTCACTTCACAATCTGAATTAATCCAAAGAATAGTCTTTAGTGATTTCTTATCCAATTTCCTTGATCTGAAAATTTTAGTACGGAAGTCATAATTGTGACAGTTAATAAAGTGTTTCTGAAGCCGTGATAAAGGGAAATTAAAACCTTTCCAGTAGACACAACCTTTCCAGTATACGAGATAGCGATCCCCGACATTCCCTCTGTCAATTCTCACCCTGTGGCAAATTTGTGAATTGGACATGTTTCGAACTTTATTTTTGACATACATACATATGGTGGCATTACATTGTCGTATGATAATTTATACATAGGGGACAACGTGTGACACATTAAACGCAGAAACCCCAAAAATATCGATGATATCGCTCGTAAAATGCTGTAATAACTCAAAAAACACGAATTTTGAGTAAATGCACTCTCCACAATTAAAGATTGGTCTACTTTCTAACAGCAGCAGCAGCAAATCTTACAGTTGAGTATTACACTCACAAATGGCAGAAGTGTGAATGTAAGCAAGATGCATTTCAATACAAGGAGAAAACTTCAAACTCATTTATCTCAAAATCTGATTTTTTTAGTTGTTCTACTATTGCATACAACGAACGGTATTATCATTCATTGAGCAACACATTCACCATTTCCCCATTATCATGCATTGGCACGAGGAAGCCTTCCCGTTCATACGAGTAGCTTCAATTTGACGGCCTCTAAATGTATCGAAAGTTTTGTCACCTTGGGACGCGCCCTTTCGCTTCACTTGCGGAAACAAATGTACAATCCGCAAGAAGAGGATAACACACACACGTCTTACCGTATCGTAACGCATTCCACTGAACTCCGAAGAGATGTTGTAATCATAACTCGTAGAGTATTGTTTTATTTGGTCAAAAACAGTAAAAACTGTATATGACGTGTGGGGAAAGAGATTATCTGCGCACATTTTCTCAAGGCTCAGAATTTAAAAAAAGCAACATTTGAAAAATTAGTAAAAATAATTTAGAAAATAATTATTATTTTAGAACAATTAAAATTTGAAAAATGTTTGTTCCCGAGTTATAGAAAATGAATTTCAACGGTGAATAAACTGATTTGATTTTTCTGCATTGCTAACAAAATAGTAATGAACATCAATTCTACTCCTACCATTATAAGCAAAAGGAGTGCTCAACAATACTTGCGCACAGTGAAGCTACATTTACGTCCAGAAGCAAAACAAGGGGCCATCTCAGCATTTGCTCAATGGATCAGAGAAACTGGACAAAAACCTGATCGAGATGGGGGTCATTGACCCGGAAGCTAAAGTACATAACTTGTTACAGGAGTATTAAATATTTTTTAAATGTATACAATACAAAGGTAAACTAATTCATTATATATCATTGTTTTGTTAAAATAAACATTATTTTTCTTTTTGACGATTAGTATAGTATACAGCACAGAGGGGATCCAACCGATAATTTTTTGGAGGGAGGCATCGTAGATTTTTGTTAAATAATAAAACTATTTGTTATTATATTGTGTATTACTTTTGTAGTGTACGTATGATTCTAAACAATATCTCTAGGCCTTATTCTTGGGAGGAGGGGTACCATGGGGCCATGCCCCCCCCCCGGATCACTGCTACAGTAGACCTGCAGCAGACCGAGCCCCTGCAGAGCATGGGTGCCCGTCAGCACGCATGTGGACAAGCGGCTGCGGATGAGGAAGAGCGTGGCGGTTGCGTAGTGTATTACGTCTGGCAGATCCAAGGTCGAAGGAGAAAGCACGCTTTCCATTTTCGCTTTGCTACACAAGTCTGGCATCTGATGGAACATCACTTGTAAGAAAGAGGGACATGGCGTTTCATATACTCATTCAAATACGTTATTAATTTGAATTGTACAGTTTTAGTGAACCTTTTTTCAAAAATCGCACCCCAATGAAATATTTTCCTTCTTCCAGTGTCGACGATTGTGAATAGGCTAACACGCGGTCTAAAAAATTGCTTGACTGATTACTTCGTTTTTCTGGGGGCGTCAACTGCTCAGGTCATTAGTCCCGTAAGTGTAATGCATGTTTTTTCGGAGTGCAAGTCGGTGATCTTTCCTAGCTAGATGGCGAGATCCGGCGCCGACCTTCACGGCGGATAGCAGAATTTTCCCCAAGCAAGTATCTCCCACGAGAGGCCAAGCAAGTATCTCCCACGAGAGGGGCACCGCCCCTGCCGGTGTAAGTTCTAAATTAGCGCCTGGTTTCCCGACGTCTGTAATAATGTAGCGCATGTAAATGTATGTGTAAGTAAGCGGTGAGGATAAGAAAATGAAGAGGAAGGAAAGATCTCGCTCGGTCCGCGTCCCGAGTTTTGGCGTACTGCTCCGGCATTCGCCGGGAGTTGATTGGAGAAATCATGGACGACTACCATAAGAGCTTTCAGCCGCTAGAATTCTCCTTCATGCAGCGGTTGAATTCGACCTAGCTCTCTAGCTAGTGTCGAAAATCCTGCTGCCGTCGGGACTCAAACCCTACGACATCCCGGTCATAGGCACCGCGGTGACATCACTTAATGACCTGAATCTTCTAATCCGGTGCGCCGGAAAAATAAGATTTAAACAGGCATCGGCCAGAAGAGGTAATGCCAGGACAGCAGTGGCTCGCCTGCAGTAAGTCGCGGGAACCCTCTCGTTCACCCGGTCGTCCGCGTGCGCCAGACTATCAGAAGTCAGCCGTGAGGCACTGAGAAAAAAAATCTCAAAACTTTGAGAAAAACAGAGGGCAAACATTTGCTCTGGTGGAGTTTTGTGGCTTTGAGGCAGTAATGGTTAGCGTACCGGACTATTTTAACCAAGTTCGCGGAGTTCAAACCCGATCGAAGCCGTGGATTTTCAAGGGCGAAAAAGTCCTTCCTACTTCTTCCTTCGGAGGAGAAATAAAGGCGACTGTCCCTTGTAGATTTACTGAATGTGAAAGATCCTCAAATCTGAAAGAGGCCTTTGAACAAAATTCAAACGCCTGTTTTGTCACTCGAGTGATGCCTCCTGTCTCTGCCAGAAGATGATAGGAGCGTAGCGGATTTTGCGTGGTCAGGCGTACCTGCATCAAAAACTACAGATCATCCAAAACCACTTTCTCCGACTTGCCACTCGTGCACCGTGGTATATCTCAAACTCTCAACTGCACAAAGAATTGAATTTACCCCCTATAGTTCACCATATTGCGCTCCTATCAAACAATTTCTTCTCCAAAATAAACTCTGTAACCCAAGCAACCCATTACGACTTAGCCACCACCTACCAGCTCCCAACCAGAATAAAAAATAGATACCTATTAGATTCATTCCTCAGCACATTTTCAGATCTGAATTAATCCCATAGGTGTTCTGTGAGTTTCTTATTCATGTGTAGTTAGATATAATTTTAAGATTGGCATTTAAGTTAAATATAAGTCAAAAATATATATATGATGTAGTATATATAATACTGAACTATGTATATTCATTCACTAATAAATGAATATTTAAAAAAAAGGCGTACCCACAGGCCTGATGGTCTGAGCCTCGTCATGGAAAATAAGGCATGTTTGAAATGAATTGAAACCGATGGACGCCGTATCTGAATCTGCATCGTGCTACGCTTCACACTCTTCATTTTCGTTTCCTCAAGCATATCAATGTTACTACTTTAGTGTGTATGAATATATTTGGGCACAACAGCTCTTTACGAGCTAGGTCCTACCAGCGGCCTCCCGGCCTTGCGGCTATGGGTTATGGGGTACGTGTGGTTAGCCCATAGCCATCCCTACGCCGGAACTCTGGTCTTCTCAACCAGAGAAATGAGTTTCCTCATCGTCACACAGCAACAGGTACTGGCACATTGCAAGAAAAGAGCACAGTTATTTTTTGCTCCAACCGTGAATCGAACCCGAGGTTGCGGCACGGAAATCGAGCACGCTAATCAACGAGCAACTTAGCACCTTCACTACTTTAGTATGCGCACAGAAACTGAGAGGAAACTAAGCAGCCTATGGCCATGTGAGATGTATGAATAGTTTCTTTTCATAAGCAGGAATGAGGAAAAAATTCAGAAGCAGTGAGCCAGGTTGGATTTTCAGTAAAATATATAAATATTTTATACACGTTAATCTATCTGTTCATATCCTACATGTTCTGGCTGAATCATAGTACTCAGGACACATCGTCGCTGACTCTACGCAACAGCAAGACTCCGAAGAAGAGACCGCTACAATTAAATATTTGCTATTCATATGTGGCATTAAGTACAAGCAACTTTTTTATGTTGTTGGTAGAATTTAAAGAATTCTGGCACTGTATACATACTGCACTACGTTATTGCAGCATTCATGAAGAAAGTTTTTGGTAAAATGCTGCAGTTTCCTACGTCAGCATTTTCTTGTTCTTGAGCAGTATTCGTGGTACTATTTTGAAAATAATTTTGTGTAATTTTCTTTAGCAGCATTTGTGCTTATATCTATTTTATTTTGTCTTTATCTCCAACGTCTTCCAACACATGTAAAATCACTCTGCGTGAATCATTTCAGGTGAAAAAAACATATCACTGTCTTCTTAATTAGACGAACAAACATTTCTTATGCCATTTTCCTGAGAAACCCCTCATTACTTCAAGCAGTCACTCGGATATTTTGCTCCTTGTGTAAAGTCGAGAAGATTGTGCGTACAATTGAATCGTTAAGGATATTTCTAAGTAACATTTGTTGAGGATATTTCTAAGTAAATATTGCTGAAAAAATTAGATACTGGTCGAGATCTTCTAGAATGTGTATTCGAACACAGTATTTGAAAATAAAAGATGAACTTTAGCAACACCAGGCTGGTGCACTTTTCGTTCTATAGTACCAGATGTAGAAAAATTAGATAACAAAATATGTTACAACCCTCCCAAACGGAAAAGTTAGAATCATCTTCGCTTCTTTTTCTTCTGTTATGTAGGTTGTCAAACTTGTCACGCTTCATTCCGGGAATGTGCTAGATGTTTATTGCATATATTCTATTCAGAGTTAGCTTTACAGAGTTAGTCCTTCCTAATGGTATAATATCCTTGGTCAAGTCAAAAGTAAAAAAACGAAGATTCTCATGATCGTCAATTAAATTTTTTTATACCACATGGACAAATTGCCATAAAATTGTCATCCCAAACAAAATATTATTCATTACACAACAAATGTGACTTTCCAAGATACGAACGTTTTTCCTAGACTGCGCCTATGAGTCGTCCGGGAACTTTCGCGCCTGCCATGGAAATAATCTCTTTCTTGCCGTATAATGTAAATTATTATTTTGCGGAAACCAAAGGAAAATTTATAAAATGACGAAATAGTGCGTCTTGCGACAGTTCTGTATCAAGCACAGTCCTATGATTGCGCCCGATCTCACCAGCTGGAAATCGGAATTGTAATGCATTCACAGATCGCAGATGATCTCCCAAGTACATCAGGACTACCACTTTTACAAATGAACCTAATATGAGGAACATACTGGTGTTCATTCTACCTAAAATTCCTCATGTGGGTATGTTTTTCCCGGTACCTCTTAGCTTTCTTCAAGCACTTATTTACTTCCATATTTATGCTAGTAACGAGGGGAATTTCCTTGCGCCCATAGTTTGGTTTTAGCATTTTAAGGCAAATGTTCAAGATGTGTCTTTTAATCAACACGAATCAGTCACTTTTTCATCCGCGAGAAGATACGTTTTACTCCCAATGCATCATTCTGGGGTGTCCTAACAAAGATGATGTAAGGAGGGTTATGTTTTTTACCGTGAACGTTGAGATAGTGCCCACTGTTCACCTCAGACTGCTTTCACCGCGCTTCTCCTTGCGCAACGTTGTCTCTGCATTCAATTTAGCGACCTACGGTATTCGAGTATATTTATCATAGGCAATATCACAAGTGAATAGGAAATATCCGATAAATTCTCGAGTCACGAAATAACGAGCAATCTGGAGGAATTTACAAGAGCGACTGGAATTTAATAAGACTTTTCTACGAATGAAAATTTGTTAATTTCAATTACAAGAAAACTACCGTAATAGTTTTCCCTCTTATATCATTTCGGCACGACAGAGCTACCAATATTTATTCAAAATCCGCGTACTGTAAAGCACGAAAGAATGTTAGTTACAGATTTTTATTAATTAAATCATAACTTCAATTAAAATGAGTTTCTGGTTACTATTCAACAAAACGTTATCGTTCTCATCAAGCGTTTTTACATAAAAAATGTTGCATTTGATGTGACAGGAATTTTCTACGATTTTTCTGTGTACATTGTGCGCTTTTATTTCCACAGATTTCCCACATTTTACGTGTTTTTTAAATGTGTTTCCTGCTTTCTCATAAATTATTTGCTAGCTAAATAAACAATTTATTGTTACTTGCTTACAATTGTTATCGTTACATGCTGGCTAAATAATTTATTATCGAGGAGACAGAATAAAATGAATTATAATTTGTAGAAGAGCAGTACAAGTCTGATCTTTCAAACATCGATATCTCAATTTTTTAAATCATTCAATTTCAGTTTGAATTACAACACGATCTCGTAATAAATTGCTAAAATAGTATGACCATCAATTCCCCCTTTTAAAGCTGCTTTTGTGAGAACAGATTTAAAATTGAGAACTAAAAGACCCTGGATCCCGTATCATATTTTAATTTAAAAAAATACTATTCTTACACAGAGTCCAAAGCCACCACAGAAAGAATTAGATCATATTCGGTACAAATGTACACAATAATACAAAGCAAAATTAAGAGGGAAAACCCCACAGGACTCCTCAATGGGAAATCAGGGTGGAAAGCTTAGGATATTTAGTTGGTGATTTGTGAAATGTATTGGATTAAAGATAAAGAGGTAGAATAAGAATTACGGGGCACAGAACTTATCTTTGATTAATCTGGACGAGATGCGGGTTAAAAGAGGGTTAGTAGTTATTCCTAGTGAGAATGTCGGTTGGAAGGGGAGGTTATAAAGTTTGTTGAAGAATGTTTGGGACGTGCGAGCAATGTGAAGGAAATTTCAGATCGTTGTGAATTATAACACATGTGGTTGTTTAACTATTACAAAGAGATGCATTGCTACCTTTTCCCCATCCGTAATCATCATTCAGGACGAATGGCATTTCCAGCGCCTGTGCCAACTGTGTGACGTCATCGTGGAGCGGTACCGTTGGGCCCCCGCTCCGAGCGCCGTGAGGCATCGAACCGCGACCTCGTGCCTCCGGGGCGAGACGCCTTTCCCACGCGCCAAGGTGAAGGCTGGGGGCGGTGACGTCAGCACTTGTCTCCCTCCCCCCCCCACCAGCGCTCACTCCGCCGCGTTCACTCACATCCGCGGGGTCCGACTCGGCAACTCGCACGAGTCGATTGCTGTGAAACTCCGCGCTTGTTACGCGGAGGCGGAAATGAGAAGGTTGGGGAAACTAATACTTCGACATGGCGGGGTTTCAAGTGCTTGTATTCTTATTTTGCATTCACCTGTGCCTAGAGCAGTGGTATCAGGCCTTCTACTGGCGGCAATGGCACGCTCCTTAGCACCGTGCCCTGCCACGAGCTTCTCGGCGCAACTAGCGTCGGGAGAGAATACTATTAGTAACCCCGCCATTTTACAATAGGGAAGGCGATGATCTTGGCTGTCCGGGTGACGCCACGTCGAAGGCTGAGTTGCCGACGTTTCGACCATCTTATCGTGGTCTTCCTCAGGGCTGGAATGCATTCCAGCTTGGCGTCACCCGGACAGCCAGGATCATCCACATGACTTCGACCGCGGAAGTCTACGACTGCAATAGGGATGGCGTTGTCTCTGGTGGCGGGGTGATGAACTGCGTTGACGGGCGATTTCGTCGTGGCACTCGTGCCACGGACTCCCACTCGTGACATCGACCTTGGCAACACTGGTCTAGTCATGCCTACAGCTGAGACTGTCTCTTTCAGGTGCAGCTATCATTCTTTGTTTTTCCAAAGCCCACCCTTGGCGTGTTAGTCATTTGGTGACGCGCTGACCAGTATAGACGCGCAGTTTCTCTCAGCGTGTGGAGATTCATACGTTCACAATGGTCATGCGCTTAGGTTGCAAATCACTGTTGCTCATTTAGCTTTACCCAGGGCACACGCGTGGTAGATCACGGGTGCAAGAAACTTTGTCCCCGCTGTGAATTATTTTTATTAGTATTATCATCATCGTCATCGTTATTATTAATGAATTATGAGGTGATAGGGTGATGAAGAGAGGCGACGGTGGTCTCTTTGAACTATCCCATCATTCGCTTTATGACCAAAGGAAACCACGAAAAACCCCTGTCAGGATGGCCGGCCCAGGGATGGAACCCGGACCTCCCGACTGCGAAGTCAGCGCACTACGGAGCCATTTCGCTCGATGTTGCAGCTATCATGTTACCCATGGTCCCATGGCAATTGTGTCATGGTGATTCTCTTTCAAAGAATATGAGTCACAATTCAACACCGACAGAGTTCAGCTCAAAGCCAGCATTGTCGCAGTCTCTGCAAAGAATCTGGCCGGTACATCCTAGGTTTCGAGTTCTCACGGTGACAAAGTTTCGTCAGTAGCTGAATTGATAGGTCGAATTCAGCCATTGACTCTGGTCGGTAGTTTTCAGATTGTTTTCGGGTAGATTTGCAGTTTGTTCGACCAATACCAGGTAAATGCATCCGCAGTAACCTTATAAAGCTCACAGCTTGTCCCGGTTGGTGAGACGCCTCACTGAGGGAGATACCTGGAGGAAATTTGAACCTAATATAAAAATATTAATTGATATGATCTTTTTCGCCATTAGATTCAAGATATCGGAAGTTTTGCTGAATAACTGGAAACTTGGGACTTCCACGGAAAATTCTGTATCTCATTTTTCATACATTTTGAGAAAATCTAAACTTCGTGATTTAATTTCCAAACCTTTATACTTTATATCACATATATAAAATCAGTCAACAATGCCAAAAATACTTGTAATATTTTATTGTGAAAAATTATTTGAATCTTTACACACATTTGACTTTATATGTTATGAAGCAATATCTTTCGGTGGTTTTTGTAAGAAGTAAAGACAATTCGTATTTCGAATAATTTTCAATACGTTAAAACACAGTTAAGTTTACTACTGTAACACTACATTTCAAGTATATAATTTGCCTACAGGCATTATCAACGTTTGAGAAGTTTCATAGTAAATTTTAAAGCTTTCTCCAGTCATTTTTATCCATCACAGTCGCCATCTCAATGTTTTCAAATTTTGTAAATAGTTATTTTTTATCAAGACCAAAAATTGTAGAATAAATAAAATTATATATTCAAGTTTCAATGTTGCGCTAAACACAAAGTGACCGGGGATAAAATAAAGCAGTGATTGATGTATAATTACAAAATGTGAATATTAGTAATGCGTTTCGAAATGAGATCTGTCGAAACGTTTGAAAAATGTCAGCAGAAGCTTGCAATTATTTTTTGGTGCAACGAGATAATGAGAAATATAACAATTTAATTAAATTTATTAATTACCCAATTTTTTCAGATATAGAAAATACTTTAAAATTTAAGTTCTTGCAAATCATTAAGATCAAACATTTCACGTCAATCTAGGCTCAAAAATAATTATCTTTATTGTTATTATTATTATCATAATAATTATTAATGTTATTTCTTATCCAACTTTAGTTCTTAATTTTACTTAACCGGAACTCCGATATTATGAACGTAATGACGAAGGCTCACGATTTCAGAATACCGGTAATTCGACATCTAAAAGCCCGAGAAACTTACTAAATCAAAATAAACATTAACTAATCACACATTACGCATGTCGTTTTTCTTTCTCATGAGAGAAGTTTATCATTAAATGTTTAACTTAATTTTGTTTACAGTGACCGGAAGCTATAAAACATGATGAATTTTTTAATCCCACGAGAATTCTTCAAACAGTTTTATTCTTAGAAATCTGAATATTATGTAATATTTTACTACACATTAGAGAACTCAGAGTTTGTGATGTACTGAACTGTCAAATCATAGTGCCTCGATTAAAGAAATACAGGGGATACAACGCGTGGTAATCCAATCCATGATCCTCCGGATAATATCCTGTTATTTCTCAGACAAGGAGCTCCACCGCTAGTTATTCACTCCACTAAACAACTGACATAATTTCCTGTGATTACCTCAGGAACTGATGGAGAATATGAGTCGTCATCTGTCACTTCACAGGGACCTGTTACTTGAGTTTACAGAAAAGCAAGCTTGTTCTCGTACACACCTGTCAATTGAAACTACAACACCAAGGCCGAGATTGTAATCAGGAAACGGCGTGTGCTGGGACACAAAGGCTAGTAATTTGGCTCCATATTTGGCATCAAATTACTTTACGTGTTGGCGATAATGAAGAGAAGTATTTCTGAAGTTGGCAAAGAGTATTCTTTCTAATGTCATATTTCACGTACATATTAGTATAAGACTTCTAAATCTTTTTATTTCAACACATGTGGTCCATTTACCTGTTACCAAATATCTTTTGGTACGAGTGTTTAAGAATACGAATTTAAAATATTTCAATTTTACTTTTATGCAAACAACCGTAGGAGTATAGAAGTATCAATTTCATTTAAACACTTGAGTATATGAAGTATTGCGTTTTAAAATTGCAAGAGATACACAGCAATAACTTGAACAAATGTTCCATTGAAGTCGGTGTAAATTTTACTTTTACATCTGATTCTCAAAACGTTTATTCATTGTCGCAATTCCTTAAAGAAATAACGTGGAAAGAAAATCGTAAATAAAATGTTTCTTTGCAATAGGCATTAGAACACGAATTAGTCGAACAAGAATTAATATGCATGATGATTTTTTTAAAAGAATGTAACAATTAAAAAAGACAAGAATGCGACTAAAAAGTTGTTGTACCACACTAAATGTGATTGAAACTAATAATACTCGATAAAAAGTACGCCCTGATTTTCCCGTACTTTCCAATATCGTAAGAAGCATATGAAGATGCAAGGGATAAGATGGAAAACATTTTTATTTCAAACTTTTTTTAATGCAAAAGAGGTATTGTACGCAATGTGAATGATATAATGAATAATATTTATGAATTGGAAGGGTACCCGTAAAGAAAACAAAATAGTTAGGGAACTTTGTTAGAATTAGTTTTAACAATATCATATATTAACGTCCGTAATTTAATTAACTAAATAAAAATATATGCTTTGCACGGAACGTTTTCTTGTAAAGACACAATATGATTAGTAAAAATTAGTATCAACTAAACTTTTCTTTAGAAAGTGAGGTTTTTTGTCTTCCTCGTTCTATACTAATAAAAAATGTTTGTTCATAATCTTAATCTGTCCACTATACTGTTTTCTTCATAATCTGAAGTTGTTTTCTTTCGCAAATAGTTTTTATTACTTGCGAGCTAATATTTTCTTATGCATGTTTTTAAAAAACGCTCATTTCCAGTCGTGTTCTTAATTCAACTTGCTATATATGGGTTAGGGTACAGGAGTATATCCCAGAATTTAAGAAAACGTGCACAAAATAACCTTCTCCCTAAAGTACGACACAAGTAGTTTTTAAATATTTTCAACGTGTATTGGCGATAAATAAACATAAATAATACAAAAAATAATAAAACAACTATTTTATTAAATACTCTGAAAAATATACTAATAGTACTATAAAAAATTATGGAAAACAGAATCTTATGTTCAAGTATAAAATATTCAGTGAATTTCTTTATTACAAACTATATAAAGCTAATTTTTGCGCACATTTTCAACATTCAATTTTTTTGTCGTAACAATTATTCATCCTCAAGATTATACAGATGCTGAAATTACATACTTATTTTCATTGCTTGATAATTTCAATATCTTTAAATAGTTTAATTTGTTGCACAAATTCTACTTGAAAATTCTCAGATTCTTTCAGACACAAGACTCCATCCAGAACTACCCTTTTCGTCTCTCACAGCTGTACCTGCAAACGCCAAGCAATCTTTGCGTTGCGGCGGGGAGCTACACTTCTTAATTAAAGGATCTGCCGTTGTGACAGAGAATATGGTGCAGCAAGGCAGAGTACGCTGCTGCTGCCATCAAAAACGCGACTCCCGTGCTTAATAAGAAATACCAGCTCTGAGCCCTCCAGGCCTCTGCCGACCTCTAATGCGAAGCTCTGGTTTTCCAATACGCATGACGAAGCCCAAGAAATGTGAAAGGAAGGCAAGACGAGAAGATGACGGAAAGACAAAAGCCGATAGGTAATGCAGGAATGTGTATCAGAATTCAGAGACCTTGTTGAATTTGGAGCTCATCTAGCGGAAAATGAAATGACAACTCTTTTTCATCCATACAGTGAATCGAAACGAAACAAATTCCAATAGCGGCATTTCGTTGCAATTTGAGATGAAATTCAAAAATAATTCTTTCGTCTGAAAATGAAATGAAACAGAAACTAATGTTTTCGTTTCTTAGTAAAACTCACTTAAAAGAACCCAACGGTGATATGAATTGATGAATCTTATTTTTATTAGTAATTTTGTGACACATGTCACTGACGTTTTGTAATAGAGTAGAATTGCCATAGAAATATTCAGTATTCTGACATAATTCCGGAGATATATGATCTATTTAAACTCGAATGCTAAGAATGTAAATAATAGTATGTGTTTTTATTGCTATGCGAGGTGTGGGGTCGTAATTATTGATTTTTTTATTATGATAGCTTCTAAGTAGTGCATCATCTTTTTACTAGTGGGAAGTTATTGCTGTATGTCAACAAATGTAAAAAAACATTCAATTCAAACTGTCAACTCCTTTTGTGATTGAGCTAATTGAACATTCAAGATCATGCTAAATTAAATATTGGCTGTGGAATTATTGTCATCTCGTATTTCCGCAGGTTACTCTGCTTTAATTTTGTTCACAAATTTTGGTTTTTAATTTCGTTATAAGATTTCTTACGCTGCACCCGACCACAAGAATTTGCTCATTCGGGTGCGTCTGCAGTATTTGTTAACGTGTGGAAGAATGAATAATGTGAATTATTATTATTATTATTATTATTATTATTATTATTGCCAAACGCGAATTAAATTATTAAACTAAACAGGCAAAGAATATGCTTCTAATGTGAGTTATTCGAAAAGTTGCACGAGTTAAGAAATTTGGGTTAAATTAGCTTAGAAGAAAAGTCCCCAATTCGATACGGCAAATTTGACCCACTTCCCACTCGCACTTCCAGTTTGACGGCGAGACTCTAGCTTTCGATCTCCAGGATTGGCACGAAACTTTGTGTTCAGCCAACTCAAATTTTATCATTCATTTTATATAACAAAATGCAAATCAATTCTCCTTGAAACTCAACCCTCCTACTACAGTATCACTTCTTAGTAACATATGCGCATTCTGCATGTGTTTCATCGATCTAAACCCTTTAGCTGTTTAGAAAAAAATACGCTCTCCTTTGTGATATTTCACAATTTGACCCAAACGCACTTTCGCGTCTCATATTCCTGCCTTAACAAACGTTCCACCAGTCCCTCTGCTGTTGTTCTTTGAGCCGACAACGGGTTATCGCTTCCTGCTTTGTAGAGGCTTACAAAACCTTTTCTGATCAGGTTTAACACGCTCCGATGTTTAGGGCCCGGTCGGCAACTACGAACTCGTAATTTGAAGAAAATCAGAAACCGACGGAATTCTCGGCAGTTATTCGACCGGAGTTCAGGCCGCAGGACTTCGCCTTTCTCGGGTACGTAAAGCGAAAAGGCCGAAAACGGGCAGGTAAAACGCGCACGGAAAAGCGGTAGGGGTGAGGGGTACGGTTGGACACCTATAAATATTTAAAGTGGAGGGACCCTCTTATATATTCCAATCACATTCCACATGTCCAATAATGGTTCTTGTGTTCAACTCACCCGAATGTACTACGGCGCTGAGAATGCCTGAGACAGAGTACACTTCCAAGAGCTTGAAGCAGACTCCAGAGTACCCGAATCGACCAGTGGAACAGAGATCTATTGGAACAATAGTACGAGTCCGAGCTGGACCGGAATCTCACAATGTGTGCGCAGCCCATCTTATCTCTTCATTTGGAGCTTATTGTCTATTGCCAAAACGTATTATACTTGTTCTTCGTGTTCCTCTCTGCGCAAATTTTCCAGGTCAGGCTGTAAGGTATCTCCCAGAGATGCAAGCCATGAGTGCGTCTGGTAACTCCGAGGACATTGATTCAACAGTCTATGATGACGTAGGTAATAATGGATAATTACAGACATGTTCAGTTTGCTTGCAACTTTTCCCCAAACCTTTTGATTCGTAAATAAATATGCAAGTCAATGGTATAATTCCAAGCTTGATAAAATACGGCTTGCAGGAATCATATGGACAGCATTAGGTTCATTTTCATACCATTTTTCTTCAATCTAAAATTCTGGGTATTAAAGGCAGTTTCTTAGGATGTTATATCCCAGCCGGGAATGAAGTGCATTTGCAAAATACATGCAACGAGCTGCATAGAAGCTGAATGAATTTGAAATAATTCTGAATGAGTACGTAATGAACGGAATTTAGAGTTGAATTAATTGATAAGGATATTTCATTTGAGAGACTCAGACATCAGTCAGTTGCATATTGTTTATTTTCAATGGCGCATGCAATAGTCAGTTTGAAATAAAAAAAATTGCATTGAAACCGTTTTTCCTTTCATTAATTTAATTTTAATTACATTTCATCGTTTTTTTCTTTTTACATTTTAAATATATATTTCTATGAAATAGAAAAAACATAAACGTTGAAGCCGAAGGGTGTATGAAATAAAGGAACGGGTTTTACAATGTTTTGAAGGATATTTCACACATTTAAAATTACCACTCTTCGTAATGTTCCTTACATTTATTACAAATTTTTTATATATTTTTATTACGTGGACACAGATATAAACATAAGGTACCATTTTTATATATGATACATTAAAACGTGTTTTTTGATAGTAAAACTTTACTAATATTAGCAATATTTTTTATTTTTTAAAATTATTTTGCCAAATGAATCTAAAATGATCGATGAATTTAAAAATCTAGAATGTTTATATTGCATTTAAATTCAAGAAATCACATAAACTTGCGATCAATTGCTGTTGAAATGAAATTTGATTTTCCAATTAAAATAATTAAGACTATAAAAAATCTCCTAAAGATGTAGGTTTATGAAAATTAGTGGTATTGAAATGAATTATGAATAATTGCAGAATTTTGAAATGCAGTCCTTTTTCTTCCATTCTTATGAATGAAATTATGTAAACATATTAAAACATATTTTGTAATACTTAAAACATAAACATGTCATTTCGTCATGATAAAAACGAGTCTACCACCACACTAACGTATGATGCTAATGCATTACTTGAACTCGCACAAATAACGATGCCACATATTCACTCGATTGATTGATTCATTGAAAGTGATTCTGGGTGCGACAACGGCTCAGGTCATTAGCCCCATAAGAGTAGTGCGTGTTTTCTCCACAGTGATGTTTGTTCCCCCGCTAGATGGTGAGATCCGGCACCGACCTGCCTGGTGGGTTTACCTCAACCAGGTATGTCCTACCAGCGGGGCACCGCCCTAGCAGGGACAAGCTCTAAGCTACCGACCAATCTAGCGACATATGTGGCAGTTTAGTGGATGTGAGTGTACGTGTGTGTAAGTAAGGGGGAGGAAAGGACAAGGAAGAGAAAGGAAACATCGCACGCGTCCGTGGCCGGTGGGTCTTACGGGCACTACACTGGCATTCGCCTGATATTGATCGGAGAAATCACAGAAAACTACCGATCAGAGCAGCAGGCCTCTAGAATTCTCCTCCAGACAGAGGATGAACTCGATCTAGCTGTCTAGCTAGTGTCGAAAATCCTGCCACCGTCGGAACTCGAACCTTTAGGACCTCGAGGCCAGAGGCGCTGCACTGACATCAGTTGACGCCCTAAGCTCTCTCTCCCGGTGCCACTCCGTCGAGACTTCCGCACAATTGCTGCGTGTGCGAGGAAACGCGAGCGCTCCCAAAACGCGGCGAAGGTGCCGTAGGCGCATAAAACTTGCAAGGATATCCCGCGGCCAGCGCCCTCCCTCCTGCGCCGTAGCGCAGCGGCCCTCCACGCCCTCCCCTCAACTCTCCGCTGGCCGGACAAAATGCTACCAACTGGACGGTGACGGACCAAGGAGCGGGGAGTCTCCTCTCTTTTGGGAAGCGCCTGTATTTTTAAGACGTGTGGAATTAATCTTTCCCATTGAATCATAGTTCGTTTTTGGCATCACAGAAAGTCAAAATTATCCAAACATATCTGTTTTAGAATAAAAATTGTTGGAAAATATCAACTTATCTTCTTCTTCTTCTTCTTATTATTATTACTATTGTTGTTATTTGGATGGTTCCGACGAAATTTGTGAAAGTTCATTACTTTGAAGGTACGGAGAAAGAAATAATCTCACATATAGAACACTTTCAGGTGAGGAGGGGGTTCCTTAGGTTGTTGCAGGTGAACTGTCGTAGTATAATCAATAAAGAAATAGAGTTTTGGAATCTAGTTGATGCCTGCGATCCCGACATAGTGATAGGGACTGAGTCGTGGCTAACTGAGGAAAATCGGGTCCTCTGAAATTTTTCATTCCCATTACAAGATCCTTAGGAGGGATAGAATTAGTAGAGGGGGCGGAGTCTTTATTTGCGTCAAAGAGGACATTAATATTAGATTAGAGTGGGTCAGTAGAGAGTTTGAAATGATGGGAATAGAAATTATTACGTCAGGAACTGTTTTAGAAATTATTGCATGCTATAGGCCTCCGAGCGATGGATATGACATTTTAGATAACATCATTCAGAGAACGGGAAACGAAAATGGCCATGCTATTGTTATTGGAGGCGACTTAAATATTCCGAGCGTAAACTGGGAGGGAACCGTTAGCGAAGGGAAAGTCCAAAATTTAGTAAACGGGCTGGTCTGGGAAGGGGGTTTTATCCAGGTAGTTCGGACCGGGACGCGACAGGATGCGATTTTGGATGTCTACCTAATTAGGCCGAAAGAACTTTTCATATCTTGTGAAGTTGTTGAGGGTATTAGTGACCACAAAGCGGTTCTTCTTGACTTAGACGGAAATATTTCAAGGAAAGGCATTACAATAGGAACGAAAGTACGGCAATACAAGAAAGCAAATGTAAGCGGGCTTCAAGGCTTCTTTAGGGAACAATATGACCGCTTTCTAAGAACAGAGGGCGGTATGGAAGAAATATGGGGCGTGTTTAAAGATATTATATACGAAGCTTTGCAAAAGTTTGTTCCGTGCAAAATTCTAAAAATAATCCGGATCCAGAATACTACAATGCAAAAATTAGGAGAATGAAGAGGATAACGAGAAAGGCATTTAAGAACAGAAAGCGTAGTAGCGAGCATATGAATATTTTTCGAAATCATTCAAAAGAATTGGAGCGCGAAAAGAAAATTGCTCAGGAGGCATATTTAAAGAATATTCTAGGTGGGAAGGGAAATAACTGGACACGCTTTTATAAATATGTTCGTAGAAGGAAAGGAAATAAAGAGGATATCCCAGTTATTCGCGAAAATGGAAACACGCTAATTACTGACAATCGGGCAAAAGCGGATGCATTTAATAAGTATTTTAGTTCGGTTTTCAAAAATAGTACGGACCATCCATTTATTCAAGGGCCTTCGGTTGCGAATCAGTTTAATATTGAAGTAAACGTTCTATGGAATAAGTAAAGTCAATGAAAAATGGTAAGTCAAGGGGTCCAGACGACATTTCTACGGATTTAATTAAACTGGCAGGAAAGGCAATATTACCGTACCTAATTAGAATTTTTCACGTGTCTTTGAATAATTCAAAAGTACCGGAAGATTGGAAATTAGCCTTTGTCGTACCAATTTTTAAAAGTGGTGACAAAAACTAAATTATGCAATTATAGGCCGGTAAGTCTTACGTCAGTGGTGTGCAAGCTTATGGAGCATCTAGTTGGGAGTTACATTAAGAAAGAATGGGAAATTAAAAAATGGCTCTACGATGGGCAACACGGGTTCAGGAGTGGTTATTCATGCGAAAGTCAGATAGTCACGCTATTTCAGGATCTAGCAGATGAAATTGACGCGGGCGGGAGAGTAGATGCAGTAGTTATAGATTTTGCTAAAGCATTTGATGTCGTTCCACACGATCGGCTTGTACAGAAATTAATGAATTCAGGCATAGATCCCAGGGTGGTGGCGTGGATTAGCGAGTTTCTGCGAGACAGAAAACAGAAAGTCCGAATTGGACAAGAGTTATCTTCCGGGGCAAGCGTTACGTCAGGAATACCGCAGGGGAGTGTCATTGGACCCCTTCTATTTCTAGCTTTCGTCAATGATCTGCCGGCGCAATTAACCTCAAATGTTCGGCTATTTGCAGACGATTGCATAATATATCGTAGTATTAACTCGAAAAGAGATGAAGAAATACTGCAAAAGGATCTTGATGCGTTACATTACTGGGCGGAAAATAACGGAATGTCCACAAATAGCTCTAAAAGTAAATCCATCACTTTTGGCAGGGGTCATAATTACAGTGAAACACATTACCGTTTAAATAATGACATTATTCCGAGAGTTTCCTCGTGCAAGTACCTAGGAATTCATTTCGATAGTAAATTAAGTTGGAAAAAACACGTAGATTTTGTTGTAGGGAAAGCCTGGCGATCTCTTCACTTTGTAATGCGCATCCTAAAAAAGAGTACGGCAAACGCGAGGGAAATTGCTTATTTATCTCTAGTTCGTCCAATAATGGAATATGGAACAATTTGTTGGGATCCGCACAAGATTATGCAGTGTAAACACTTGGAAAGGATTCAGCATAGGGCAGCTAAATTTACTTTCAGGGACAAGGAAAACGCAGGGTGGGATTCACTCAAAAACAGGCGATCAGTAGCAAGACTCTGCGCCTTGTATAAAGCTTATAATGGTCATCCAGCTTGGAAAGAAATTAATCGGCGGCTATGTATTCCTACATACATCAGTAGAGTGGATCACAGGCACAAAATAAATTTAAGACAGCAGAGAACGGATGTCGGGAAATTTTCTTTTACAAATCGAACGATTACGGAATGGAATAGATTGCCTGCAAAAACCTTTGAACCCTTTCCTCAAAGTGTTCAACAGTTTAGGAAATTAATTTAGGGTATTCTTAAGTAAATGAGGGAGAATAGTGGGTTATATAGCGATGCATAAGTGTTCTATTGTGAAGTGAGGTGTAGTGCAGTGTATAGCAGAGAAATAAAGAAGGAAATGTTTTCAGGTCTTAGTGAAGTGAAGTGCAGTGTAATACTAATGCAGTGTGTGTGTGTGTGTTTTCTCTCTTAATGTAATTTAATGATTTATGAATCAGTCAGTTTTTAATATTATTATCATTATTTTACCATTATTATTACTACAATTAGTATATAATTTGCTTCTTCTTCTTCTTATTATTATTGTTGTTGTTATTATTATTATTATTATTATTATTATTATTACTATTAGTGGTTTTGGAGTTATATATTACAGAAAGGCTGTGTATATTTATGTTTTTGTAATTAGCTGCCACCGGGTTATGCCCAATTGCAGTTTAAATAAATCTAACTCATCTAACTCTAACTCATCTAGTTTGTGGAGGCACATAGACGTTTTTTCCAGGCGTGTGAACTAAATAACGTTTTTAATGTGAATGAATAAATTTTTGTATGGTGACTTGTAATGTTTTTAAAAGAAGAAATATTTTTTGTATTAACTAATAATAATAATAATAATAAGAAGAAGAAGAAGAAGAATATTTAAGTTTAAAAATATGCCAAACCGTTATGGGAATATTTTCCCCTTACCATGGTGTTACAGTGTACACCAAGTAACATGGAACAAATTATATATTTGCCGGTCGAGCAGAGTAACGTGTTCAAGTACATATTCAACATGTGTAATTTTTTTTTTCTTGAGAACTAGAGGTATCAGGATGAAAACTCTTCGTGGTATTTAAGAATATAAACATTCATTTCTGTTAAACGTTGACACTGAGAAAGGAAATTCAATGTGATTCTCTATTGTATTCGTTGGATTTTATCAATTTCGAATTCTTCAACGTTTACAATTCTAGAAGACTACTTTTAAAGGACGATAGTTCCCTTTTGATAATTTCTTTGTGTCACAGAAGTGAGTAGTATGACACGACAACGGAAGAGAAACGTAATGGTTTATAGCGGGAATAAATTTAATATTGAGAAAAGTGTATTATGAGATAAATTTGGAACACAAAAAGAAGAGAATGAAGAGAGTTCCTTAGTTATTCAAAGTTATGCTAATTTGAAAATAAATGCTAAAGAAAAGACAAATTGTAATGTTTGATGGTCAGGTTTTACTTTCTCGCCTTACGAAGTTCTTCCTAAGAAGAGAAAATGATGTAATCGTGCGCCGGAAAACGGCGACTTTTTTCTTGGTTTAATTCAGAGCTTTTGAATTCAGAATATACTCTCTCTTTCGAATAACTTTTATTTTCGACTTTTCACATAATGTACGACTTGAGGTTTGTGCAACATAATCCTAGAAAATATATATATTCCGTCAAATATCGCACAAGAAATTCCAGTCTGAGAGGGAGGCTGGAGATTGAGGGAATGAGAAGCACTTTCACAAAGGGTGCGAAGCGAGACTAAATGCCTACTTTGCTTCTATATGTCTTCCGGAACTCGTTCTTTTGTGTCGCAGATGTAACTAATGATTGTTTACGTTACGTTATTGTGAAATATTTCTAAAATGACGAGACGCAGATTCCATCTTGTAGCAAAAGTTCCGGATCTCGTTAGTGCAAGCACGTCAAGCAGAAATTCATGGAATCCGTCGACAAAAAGCGTATACCTGTCAAGTTGTTATCGACTACGGAGATAAGTATACATTTGGCTATCCTGTTGCTGACACAATCTGTGACATTATCGCCGACGACGGACGCATTATTTCTTTCTTGACTGATTTACGCAAATAGTGTAAATATTCATAGATGGGAAATTTTGCGTAATGAGATAATAATAAAATATATTAATCTTACAATGTGAATGTAATAAAAAAATGTGGTCACAAGAAGAAAAATCATAAAAACATTGATTATTCTACACGACTGCTTCAAGAAATTACTACGACTATATTAACCCTTACTTACTCGCGCTGGCGTACTTTGTACGCCACTGGAACTGTTATCGCCGTGGGTGTCAGATAACATCAGCGCGCGTTCTGATATTTGACCTAACGTCGCAGAAGACATTCAGCTACATCCTCCTCGATACACAGTTGCGTAAGATTTAGTGTATTGGCTAAACGATTATATTTTCGTTGGAAAGCGTTCGTTGGCGTACTTTCTACGCCGCGAGGGCACCAATGTGAGTTTTCATTTTCTTTTAATTATCACAGTTTTTTTAAAGAAGTAATTGAATTAATTTATTTTGTTTTACATTATGAACAATACAGATATATAATTTATAGGAAAATAATTATTACATATTACAAAAGAATTAGTACATGAGGAATCGTCAGTAGACGAGATTTTCGATGCTGCAAGCGTTTCTGGGATAGAACTAGTGGCCGAAACTGAACATGACAAGTGTTCTGGGCTTGATTTTGCTAGTGATTATTCAAGCAGCGATTTAGAGTACAGATGTTTCCAATTGTCCAAGACAAGGCTACGAAGAGTAATAAAACACAGGTTTTCAGCAAATTTACAAAAACAGGATGTCATGATGATCAGAAATAATTACCAACAAAATTATGAAGTCACTGTCACATTTGCGGAAGAGCAAAAAAAACCCACTACAACAATTATTACTGTACTTATTACTAACTGGTGCAACAAATTTGCATGCAACGAACATATTCTTCAAATGCAAAAAGTTATCAAATGCAAAAATTGTTCTGAAGCCTAAGTTGCTACATTTATACTCATTATTATTTCAGAAAAATTGTAATACGTATGTATTTCAAATAAAACTAAATAACAATTACATCCAAATATTATTCAGGCGTCACTGAGCTCATTTTCCTAACGAAATAAGCTTGGCGTACAAAGTACGCCGCGCGGGTACTTGTGTGAGAAAACACAGCGCGAGGTAAATTGGGTTAATCATCATTCGTTACAAATTTTGAATGAATCCGTTCCACTTTTCACAGCATGTTGCTTTCAAGTATGAAATAATCTATGTTTAGTAGTTTGAAATATATGTAACCCTCGCAATGAAAAACAAAAAAGAAACCAAAATCATTATCCATATTGAAAAGGACCAATTGTAGTGCAAGTCTTGGTTTGTGAGCTCAACATAAATTACTGCACTTATACTGATGTTTTCAAATGTTGCAGCTTTGCGATTTTGTATCATTATTTATGTGCTATTCATTTCCTTTCAATATTTTGATTCGGGAAAAGCATTTTATAGATAATGTATCTTACAAACGATCTTAGATGGGAGATAAAGAAGCAAGTGTGGTATCTCAGAGTAGCTACACTAATGTCTGAGTAGATAAACGAATGTTATAATGCTCATATGTAATGTTTTGTTTTATTTTTATTGAAATCCAAAATAAAAGCTTACTGTTGTGTAAACTTACATCAGGTTGAAAAGTGTTCTATTGTTAACCTTTATCACAAGTAGGTAATCAAAAGAAATTATTAACCATTAAAAGACCTATATTTTTTACAATAAATATTAATTTTAAATACCATGTTCAGACCGTATACCTCCTACACTGAAATAATTAATTTGGCATTTCAATCATTAAAATTCGTGGATTAATTTAAAACGATTTGAGATGAGTCTCAAACATTGATTGCGAAACACCCATTGCCGCCTCCTTCTCGCAGTCGGCTAAAAGAAGAATGAAGAATTAAAGAAAGTATTATACACTGAGCATTCCGGCAAACGAAACAGTGAAGTGCAAATTTCCTTCGCTGAAAATTAAAAGCGCTTCAAATGGATTGCCGGGGAAGCTGCGGCGAGTCCGAGATTCATCTTATTGGAGGAAAGAAATCAGGGACAAGGCGGGGGATTGAAGAATCCATTAAGATAATCGAAACGAATAGATTACTGAGGCGAAGGCACAAGAATAGACGGAGTGGAATTCACGGAAAGGGGAGGACTTGTAAATTAGATGCTAGATCTATTGCGGGAGAAAAAGGGAATGTGCTTTCGTGAACGCGGATTTCCCAAAGCACAGCGTTAATAGACGTGGTGGCGCATCAAGAGAGCTCCAGATTTGCAATGCTAATGGAGATTTTTTCAGGAATCGGCCATTCTAATTTTGGAAACCTCAAAAATATTCGAGTTACGAGTACGTAAATTCGGATGTTCCGGGCTTCTCTTTGTTTAAACCAATCCGGTGGTGTAGTGGCTGGGGCAGATGGGTACAAGTATAAGAATACTGTGGATGTTTGTTGGAGTTCCGAGTAAGAGGCGAATTTTTTTTTTTTTTTTATTTTGTCTTGGGAGAAGGTATGAACCTACTCTGTCGTCTGTCGCCACTTCTAAAACTTTATCGTCTACTTATTCTGACAAAGTAACTCTATAATGCTAGACAAAAATAGACAAATAACAGATGTGCCCGTGGTCTACCTCCGAGATTAGTGCCTGTAAACCGAAGTAGGCCCAAACTCAACGTCGGAGTATAGTCATGAAAGTTATGGGTTCTCCATTGCAAGAATCGCCCCTATCCTGGCAACTCGCTTAGAAATCTACAGATATCAGTTGGGTAAGGAAAATAGTTTCGATGGTTAGCGTATCGGAATTTTATACCCAAGTTCGCGGGTTAAAATCCTATTGAAGCTGTGGATTTTTAAGAGCAAACAAATCCTTTGTACACCTTCTCCAGAGGTGAAGGAAACTCAGCTGTCCCATATTATGCGTTTACTGTATGTAAAAGATCCACAAGCCTAACGAAGCCTCAGAGCTAAATTTAATTCGTCTGTTTCATCGCTCGAGTGATACTTTCTTTCTCCGCTAGTAGTGAAAGGAGCATAGCGGAATTTGCATGGTCAGGAGGAAGATCAGACCTCATGACCTATGCTTCGCTACGGAAAATGAGGCATCACTGAATTGAATTTAAATTGATGGAACTGAGTGGTAAAATAAATCAAGAGAATTCGAATAAACTATTTAAGTCATTCTCACCTCCCTCCGGTTACACAGAGGCTTGGAGCATCGTCTGTGGAGGATGGAGTCGAAAACTCTAGGATCGAGTCTTGTTTAAGGTGTGAATTTTTAACCATAAAGTTGGCTTTATGATACTATTGTATGATCACCCCTCCAATCACGCATCTATTATCTCTTTCTCCCTTTTCGTCCAAATAAACCTTGCAGTGTAAAGGAACTCCGGCTGAGTCATTGCTGCTAGTCAATCTTTTAGGGTACCATGCTAATTTTATTCCCAAACTCTCCTTGCATCACCATCATTCCTTTTTTATTATAATCCTACCGCCGCTCATGTATTTGAAGGCGAAGACAAACCACCACTGTGATCATCAGTGTAGGAAAAATAACCTAACAGTGGAAGATTCTTGCCCACGAGCAAGGAATCATTTAAAAGGATCATTTAAAAAAAAGGCATTAGGCTCATTTAAAATCCTGCCTATTAGATTCTCTTTACATTTAGTGTTTTAAATTTGTATTATTTTAATTTACACGCTTCAGATATCATACCATTTATCTACTTTTTATTTTAAAAAGTAAATGATATCAGACTAAATGTCTATAATATACAGGTAACAACGTTCTTAAGGACATACACTATATGCAAAAACTATCATTAACAAAGTTATTTAATAATTTAAGACGTTTAAAAACTTTTGACTGTTTCAATTCGTAATTTTTTGAAGTTAATATACTCCATTTCAAAAAAGTTTATTCTAAGTCCTGAAGTATTTTGTAATATATGTTATCATTACAAAGCATACACCAAAACAAGATTCTTTACATTTACAATTAAAGGTATACAGAAACACTTATCAATAGATTCAAAATTATTTCTCCACCGCAGTAGGTTTCTTGTGCAAAATCTGTTATACTTTAAGATAAAGACTAGAAATTGGAGTAAACTGAATATTGGAGGGTCTCATCTCTAAACTAGCAGCAGTATTTTTCCTGATTGCAGTATTTACTCGTCCGTCCTTTGAATCATCGTAGATTTCCCAAGCGCTCTGCAGATCGTCGGAGAATGGTATTCTCTGCGCGTGAAGACACACGCTTTGTGAGTGAATGGGAGCCACGGCTTTGCAGACATCGAACCCGCAACCCCCGACCGCCGCCTGCTTCTGCCCTCTTACTACTGTCTCCAGCGCAGCAAACCTTCCCTCTCTCTTGGCCAGCACACCGGTTGAGTTGGCTGACTTTGCATTATCTTTGCAGCGAATGTGTCTGGGCAGTCCTAGATTTCGAGTGCCCATGATGGTAAATTTCCGACACTTCCTAGGTGGATTTCAGCCTCTGTCTGGAGGAGAATTCTAGCGGTTTACTGTTCTCATTGGTAGTTTTCGTTGTTTCTCCGATCAACACTAGGTGAATCAGGAGAAGTATCCTAACAAACGGGCCGAGGACAGCGCGCGATCTTTTCTTCCTCTTTCTTGTCCTATTCTCTCCCCTTACACACACTAACATGCAGTACACTATCACACATGCCCGGAGTCCGGTCGGGGGCTTTGAGCTTGTCCCGGCTTGTCCAGAGGGTTTCCCTCTGGTGGGACGTATTTGGTAGGGAAAAATCCCCCGCAAGCCGACGTGGGTCGGCGCCGGATCTCGCTATCCAGACGGCGAAGATAACTGCCACCTCCCACACCAACTTTATCTTAAACATATTCCCTTCACTCTCCTTTTATGCTCACACTTACATGCAGTACACAGACACCGGGAGAGATGGCTCAGTGCATAAATGATGTCACTGCAGTTCCTCTGATCGGGAGGTCCTAGGTTCGAGTGCCGACGGTTGCAAGATTTTCGATTCTAGGTTCTCAGCCAGATCGAATTCAGTCGCTGTCCGGAGAATTCTAGCGGTCGACTGATCTGATCGGTAGTTTTCGTGATTTCTCCGATTAACAGCAGGCGAATGCCGGAGCAGTACCTTAACATACGGACCACTGACCGCGCGCGATCTTTCCTTCCTCTTCCGTGTTCTATCCTCACACCTTACACACACACACACACACACAGTAACATGACAGGAGGGGGGCATCGCCCCACCCGGTGAAAGTTCTAAGCTCCCGACTGGTCTCCCGGCATGTGTGGCAGTGTAGTGCATGTCACAGTGAGTGTGCGTGTAATGGGAGAGGATAGCAGAAGAAAAAGGAAGGAATGATCGCGCGCGGTCCGTGGTCCGTTAGTTAGGGTACTGCTCCGTCATTCGCATGGTGTTGATAGGAGAAAGCGTGGAAAAACTACCGATCAGAGCAGCCGGCGACTAGAATTCTCCTCCAGACGGCCACTGAATTCAACGTAGCTGACAAGCTAGTGTCGAAAATCTTCAATTAATTCGGATTTCTGGGGTTTTACTGTACAACACTTAAGGGACTAACGACCATAGCTGTCGACGTGCCCGGAAAAAATCAATCAATCATTCTGTCTAGTAGGTCAACGGCTATGACCACCCCTCAACAGCCAACGCCCCACTCCTCCCCTTCCCCTCCACCACCCCCTCTTTGCCAGCCACCTGCCCGTCACGGCCTTCGCGCACCGGGGCAACCTTTGCCCTCTCGCCACTTCCCGCCATTTCCTCCCGGCGAGGACATTTCCTTATTACGGGCGCGCCCCTTTCCTTCCGCCACGCCCCGCCCGCCGGCCGCCGCCGCCGCCGCCGCCACCTCCTCCTCGTCGCCGCTCGGCCCCGGCGCGGCGCGCGCGCTCCTGACGCGACGTGAAGAGTAGAGACCGGAAAAATAAGTATTCTTCTTCTTCGTCACTTCAAGAATTGGACGGCTGCCTGTTCGGTCTTCACACATCAAACCATCTCCTACGTCTTCTTACCCTCCTTCCTGTCGGTTTGTACTGCAACACTTATTTAGGTAGCCTATTATGCTCCATTCGTTCTAAATATTTTTTCCAGTCTTGTACATAGTTGTATGAAATCATTTAAGCGAAATATATTTAATTATTTTCTTGTATCTTTATTTCTCTGATTATCAAGTTTTACTCTCCTTAAAAATTTCATCTCCGAAGCTTGAATATTTGATTTTTTCTTTTTGAAAGAGAATCCAATTTTCACTCCCATACACGACTACTAGTGACTATGTAGTATTAAACGTCAAAATATGTAAATAAATATGTAATGAAAACTGTAAGAATATGTAATAAATATGTAAAATCTGATATAATATAAAATATTAAAATTCTCTAATTAAAAAAATTACATAGAACAAAATTACATGTAGAAAAAAATTCCTATATAAATTTTAAAATTAATACAAACGTTATAAAAACATTTTGGAGAGCACAAATTAATGCACACTTTGCATCATTCAACTTTCTCGTCAGTAGTAAACGCTTCATCTATCGTAATTCAGGACATTGGAAATTTTTCTGGGAAATTAAGGTTACAGGTCACAAAACGTGGTGTCAATGACACTTTTGACACCTACATTTCACCAATAATGTAAAGGAAAATGCTATTTTTTAAAATATTTCTTTTCATAAAAAATACGTAATAAAACTGAAGAAAAGTCATAAAATAAAAACATATGTTGTGAAAAACACAAAATACGTAATATAGTACGAAATATGTAAAAGTGTGTAATGAAAAAATTGGATATTGTGTTACGAAGGCGATGATTCACCAAGATAACAATTTTGAAAACGTTAAGGAGAAAGACAAAAAATATGTAAATGCATAACAATCCGGCCTCTAGTGATGAGGACGAGGGGAGGGGGCCCTAGTGATGGCGGAGAGGACTGCAGGGACAACGGCGCGGGACGGTTTAAGACGGGGTTCCCATTGCGGGGAGGAGGGTCGGTGAATGATGATTTGTTAATGATTCCGGGCGCGCCAACTTTAGAGGTCATTAGTCTCGCAAGTATAGTGCTTGTTTTTTCACCTAGAGTTGGCGGTGATCTTTCCCGGCTGGATGGCGAGATCCAGCGCCGATCTACCGTCGACTTGCGGGGTTTTCCCTAACCAGGTATCTCCCACCAGAGGGATACCGCCCCAGCCAGAACTAGCTCTAAGCTTCTGACCGATCTCCCGGCATGTGTGATAGAGTAGTGCATGTAAGTGTGTGTAAGGAAGAGGACAAGGAAGGGAAGAAAACAGGAAGAAAAGATTGCGCACCGTCCATGGTCTGTTTGTTAGGGTACTTCTCTAGCATTCGCCTGGTATTGACCGGAGAAAGCACGGAAAACTACAGACCGACCGCAAGAATTCTTCTCCATACAGCGACTGAATTCGACCTAGTTGAGAAGCTAGTATCGAAAACCGTGCCACCCTCAGGACTCAAACCTAGGACCTCCCAGTCAGAAACACAGAAGTGATATCAGTTGATGTACTGAGCCGCCTCTCCCGGTCTTATTAGAGGTAGAGGTAGAGGCGTTGACACCTGGCTGGCGGTGTAAGGAAGCAGCGAGGTGGCTGCGCGAGGGGAGGTGCTTGTAGAGGCGTGGCGGCAGCGGAGTAAGTGTGGGTGAGGTGGGCGTGGCACTGGCGACGCGACAGCATGGGATTGTCACAAGGGCGCGGCGGGAGCCAAGGCGGGTATCACGATGATGAGATGCGGTACCGGGGAAATTGGAGAGGGTTGGGGCATGGGCGGCGGCGGTGCCGGTGGGGGTGTGTGAAAGCGGTGACCAAGGAAATGACGGTGGTAGCAACGTCAGCAGGGCTGGGGTGGTGCTGTTGGGGTAGAGGTGGAGGGCGGAGGCGGGGGAGGCCACGGCGGTGAGATGGGGAAGAGTGGCGTTTGCCCGCCGGCTGTCGCCACTAAAGTGGACCTTTCCTTGCGCTCCTCTCTGGGATGGACCGACGCCGTCGCTGACGACAGAATTACGAGGCACCTGCTCCAACACTCCCATTGCATCGTCGCTCCAAATTTGTTTTACGAAATGGTCTCGTTTTCTCTCTCTGTCTCTGTTTCTCACTGTCTCTCTCTATCTCGATCTCTCTGCTTCTCTCAGTGTCTCTGTCTCTTCTCTCTGTGTCACTCTCATTGTGTCTCTCACTTCGTCTCTCACTATGCGTCTCACTGTGCCTCTCTTCGTCCTTTCTGTCTCTGTCTTTCTTTGTCTCTCTCCGTCTCTTTCTCTGTCTCTGCCTCTCCCACCCTCTCTCTCTCTCTCTCTCTCTCTCTCTTGATGTGTAATTGAAAGGGTAGGTAATCAGAAGCCACACTAATGCAAATTAGAGATGCTGCTTCTCTAATGGTTTGCGAGCAGCGAATCATCGAGAGCTATGAAACCAATCAGGTGTTACTTAGACATTAATAAATAACGGAACCTGTAAAGTGCATAAGATAACTAGACCAATTATACGATGTTTAGAATTAGTAAATACTATTTAATTTTTTAAGACGTATGTGATGACCTTGGTATTTCGAGGGTAGTGTGAACCCCTCGGAGCCTATATAACGATTTTTTAATATTTGTAAACTGTTAAGAATGTATGCACCATTTCATCATTTGAGGTAAAACATCATTCACAAGAATTTATTTTCTATTAATGAATCATTATTTTATGTTGGATTTCAACGTCCACGCATAGCATTAAAAAACATTTCACTCACCAGAACAGCCATCAGGAAAGTTCACTGAAACGCAAGCTACTTTCTTCGGCCACGTACCTGTAAGAACAAAATCATATTAGTATTCTTGTAGGGTTGTAAGAAAACTGGAAAAACAAAGGGTGTTTCATTGAGCACCTGTGAATGGAAATGTACTCTCAACATAAGGAATGTACACGTAAATATATGTAAAAAGTGTAATATTATTTTCCAATATTTGTTTGTAATTAAATGGTATTTTCATTGATTCGACTGTTATAAGTTAAAATGCAGAATTAAAAATAATTTTTATGTTAGAAACGAATGTTAAAGTGTCGAGAATCGCTTATTATTTATCAAATTGTAGTTTTCGGGAATGAAGTTCAAATAATCTATTTTGAATTTAATAATTTAAGACTTAAAATACATTGCCTTACTAACAATTATTATATTTGATTTTTCAAAAATTATGTTTATTTTGCGAACAACATGGGAAGACTTCCTTGTAATACCTAACCATTTGTGACTGCAATTATTTATGATTGTGACATCCGATTATGACTGCATTTGAATATGGTTTTCATTCAACTCTAGTATTTTTGGTGATAACGTAGAGGCATTCATCTGCAAAATACATACACAATCCTTCCAATTTCTGTCCTGGATCCACCTCGGCAGTAAATCTCGCCTTGGCAACACCTCTCCATAGCTGTGCATTCTAACGACCACGTAGAGCAGTGGTGTTCAGATCTTCTACTGATGGCAGTGGCACACGTGCCATGCCACGAGCATCTCTGCGCAACTAGTGTCGGGAACTATTACTAGTAGTAGTAACCTCGCCGTTTTACAATAGTCATGGCGTTGTCTCTGGTGGCGGGATGATAAACTGCGTGGAGGGGGCGATTTCTTCTTGGCATTTGTACCACGGACTCCCGCTCGTGGCATCGACCTTGACAATGACGTAGGGACTTCGCTTCCAGAATCTGACTCGTGGACTGAAAGTCGGCTGGGAAGCTGCATTTGTAAAGGGTGGAAATCATACTTGCCATGCCACCCTTGAGGTATGTAAAGACCCCTCGCAGGTATTTGGTAATATGCAATCTACTCGGTAATATCCCATCCTAACCAAATTCCGCGATCCCACCGGCGGAGCAAAATTGTTAAGACCGACAGCTGGTGTACAAATTCGGAGTCACACCAAGAGTGATAAGTACTTTCTCGGAAGATTTATTAGAACCGTGTCCAGGGAAGACTTTACAGAAAATTGGCGTCAAAAAACGGGTGTGAAACATTAACATCAATTCTCCCAGAATACTTGTATAAATAAACAATCGACGGAAAGTTATGTAGGAAGTATTGCCAGTTATGAGGTGAGGAAACTTCATACACATCGAGTTACGAGTTCCTTGACACAAGCGAGTGAATGGCAAGAATATTTTGTAAAAAACTCAAATTTGTATACATCCATATAAAAGTTATCAATAATTCCAAAATAGTTTTTGTATGAAAATAAATATATTTATTGGTTTATTAGAAGTTTCAAACCTTTATTATTACTAAGAGTGCATGAATTCAAAATAGTTTACACACTTCAATTTTATTTTAAGAAATGTAGTAATGTGAATATTTAGTAGTTTTAGTAGTTGCTTTTGAAACATTATAATACATTCAGCAGTTTAACCTAACTTCAAATATATCCAACAACTATACCAGAAACTATTAGAAAATGATTATATTAGTATTACTATTTTTATTATTTCACACTAGTTTATAAGTTTATTTCTATTCTTAGGTTTAATTCTAATTATTTATGGAGATGGGATGATACACGAACCCTACCAAGGGTTTTTATATCACCTTTTTGACACGGTAGCAGCACCTTTCACAGCGCACTCCAACGGTGATCATCCAACCCATTCCTTGCATCTGCGTGTTCCTGCTCGTCCGCTTATTCCCGTGAATCGATTCATTTATACACCCACTCCACTCCGCTCCTCTTCTGCTGGTCCGCGTTCATACGTTTATTCAACAGCTCATCCATGCATTCCTATCGGCACATGCATTTGCTTGCTCGAGCTTACACGCGCAAACGACCGAGTGCCTTTGGGAGCCTGGGAGCTTCATTATTCGCCCACTACTCAGTCATCCACTTGCTCATGCTCACCATCCACATGTACACGCTCTTATTAAAAAAAATATTGAATGTGGAACAGGTCATAAATTTCCACTCATCCAAATCGACAGCCGGATCATTCAATATTCTCGAATCTATCGAGTTATCTTCCGGGATGGAAAGGGTATGATAATATTTCTGATGTGGATAGCAGTGATGTACCAGTGCTCTGTTTTCGTATGTCTTTTACCGCAATAACTACATTAACTAACATTTTTGTTCCATTTTTCTGTTTTCACGCTCTTGTCTGGCTTAAAGGTTAAAGGGAATTTGTAATCGTGTTTGTTTAAACTTCGAGAACAGTATCCGTTCGTATCCAATCAAGTTCCTTTTTCTTGGGTAATGGATTATTCAGAGATACTATCAAAGATTAATTTGACAGAATTAATGCGGCTGGAATGACTGTGGATACATTCGCGGCGAGGGTGAAGATACCTGCAGCACTAGAGATGACGTGTCTGACGTGACGTAACGGTGACATCATAATGACGTGATAGTGAATTGAGCAATGTTGGATGGGAGCAAATGTACGAGAATCATTTGCGGCTCTCTTAGGCTCACTTGATCACACGAAACAAAAACACAAACAAAAACCAAAACAAAATAAACAAGATCCGAAATCAGTATTGGAACCGAAACAGTTTCAGTAGCATTAAGGGAAGCGTAACAGATCCATTACTCTTTCAAAGTATTGCTTGAGCCGGAATGAATCAGTTTTCATCCCAGTTTCCTTTTTAAAAGGGTTTGAACAGTAGGGTTTGGTATGCCATTGTCATAAGAGTACCCGGGAGATGGAGGGTCACAGACGGTCCCCTCAATAAATTGACTTATAATTGAAAGAATATTTTGTGTATTTAGAAAATTAATCTAAATATATTTAAATATGTATTACAATCATTATTTGCTAGTCCGTGTTAAAATACTTTTAGTTTTTGAGCTAAGCAAAAGACATACATATTTTGAACACTTTCTGTTCTTGTGGTCGTTCCCCCCCCCCCGGGGGAAAACAAATGCCTCACATCTTGTTTTAAAGAAATTAATTTAATTCGTAACGTTCAGATTTCACAACTGTTATCTACATCTGCAGATTCCAAAATTAGATAATTGATAATTATTTGTGTTTGATATTTTCGGACTTACCACATACTCTTGCCAGATGCCATCTATCGCCACCAAAAGTATAGTAAAAAAATCTCAAGCCTTTGGTTTTCCTGGTAGAAGAATCAAAATAGTGCATTAATAATATTAAAAAAGTATACAACCACGTCTTAAATGGCAATTTTCATTGAAAAATTGGGAGCAATTTCTAAAAAAATGGCGGTTAAGTGTTAGTGTAAATGCGAAATTTGAAACTGTTTTCCACAAATATTTTTGAGTTTACGAAAAACTTCATTTGAAGTCATTTGAAGCTCATTAACTCATAAATGCGGTAATGTGAAGGACTCGCATCTAATGTAAATATTAACGCCGTGAGAGACGTCAGAAAAATTACAATTTTGTATTTTTTGAAAAGAAACAAACAAAAGAATAGAGAAATAAAACGTTTATGTCCTAGAGTACACGTAGAACTGTCCCTATCAAAAGTTTAAAGAAAAAGTATGGAGACGTTTTTGAGAAAAACTTGTTTTTGTAATTTTTTTAAATTGCACACATTGCATGAAATAGAGTGCAAAAACTATTTTTTTTACTGTGCATGACCTTAATAAAATAACTAATTAAGGACAAACAGTTTTTAAATGAAAAGCCTCTATCTTCAGTATTTTAGTTGAAGTTGCCGAAAAAATTCATATTTTTAAAATTATCGGAAATTCAGAATAAACAGTGAAAATGTGACCTATGCCACCTTTATAAGTATATTCCACTATATTCATGCAAGAAATTTAAAGAAAAAATTGGGAGCCTTTTTTGAGAAAGTTATGAAAATGCCCTAAGGGGTTTATGTAAAGAATCCCCAAAAATTAATGAATGTTTTTCAATACTTATTCTAGAAACTGCACATTGCAATATCTTGCAGGATCAAAACAAGTGCTCAATCTCTCAGTTTAGAAAAGAAGGGCAAAAGCCAGAAACCCTGCTCTTCAAAAAGACAGATGTTAAGCAATGAAGTGCAGTGCAGCGTAAAATGCGTAAAAAACGCGTAAAAAAAGCGTGCAAACGTCCTGCTCTACTCGAGCAGTCACCGTTAATGAGATTTTTTGGGCGAGTAATTCATATCAATATGTTTCAAACTGACAACAAAAGCTTCAGAAACAATATTTTCGCGACAGTAAATTGCAAGGTACAAAAATAAAAACTCTCTCTCTCTCTCTCACACACACACACACACACACACATACACACACACACACACACACACACACACACACACACACACACACACACACACATATATATATATATATATATATATATATATATATATATATATTTATATTGTTTTTCAGTTACCTCATCAACATCAAATGTTTTTAGTTTTACATGACCAAGATTTATCTGTGCATTAGCAACTCACTTGAAGTTAAGCCATTTCCATTAAAGGTCTGCGGTCTGCAGGTAGCGGAGGTGGCAACGGCGCGATAGGCGTCGGCACCAGCCAGCGGCCGGCTGCCCTCCTCCGCTCCCCCAGTGACCGAGCGACCGGCCAGGCGGAATGCAATCACCGGAGACGATCCGGCGCGGTATGACGCGGCGCGGGGCGGCGAGGCTGGGCGGGGAAGAGCACACAACCGAAAGGAGGGGGAAGGAAGGAGGTAGAGGAATTGGAAGGGGCTAAGGAAGGAGAGGGGATGGAGGAAAGGGAGTCGGAACGGTAGGATGAGAGAAGGCAGGAGGACGGTTGGCGGTTTACGACTCCGGCAGCATTGCAGGGTTCCGGCACTGGAGGAAGGTGGGTGGAACCCGGTGCGGGCAATGTAATGTATCAAATGAGAGAAACCTCAAGATCAGAGTGAGCGTATTTACTAAGGGGTGAATTTTGATGACCTAGAAAATCGTCAAAAATGATCAATAAAATGCTCTTAAAATGTTTTTATATGACCTAAAAGAAGAGAAAAAAATGACGTAAGAAATGTAATGAAAACCCCTTCAGATGAACAACTCAAGCTGGATACGTTACTGATGTAATCGAGGCTTCATTTATTCAAGTGCACTCAGCTTTCAAACTTTTGGCTTGGACTGTTCTTTCAGTCAGCAAATCTCTGTCTTTAGTTTTCCCAAAATCGGCCGATTGGTGCAAATGGAACCTTACGTTACACGGGAACGTCACAACGCCACAGGAATCTTAGATTTCCTACAACGGCTGACATTACAATTTCTGAGCGAAGAAATCGAATAGGCTACTCAGGCATTCTGTGGAGAACATTTTTTGCTTCTCGTTGCACTTATATTACTTGAAGTAAATACCATTAAAGTGATATTAAAATCAATGAAATCAGGGGAAATGACGAAAAATGTTAAAAATGACTTATTAGTTGAAATCGACGAAAATACAAAAAACCTATGAAAATGGATCATTTCCTTTAGTCACATAAAATTAATGTCTATACTAAACGTCATTGTTCTAAAGTGAAAAGAAGAAAACATTGCATTTCATTAAAATCCGACCCCTAGTAATGAGTAATGTTACCCTCCCTGCTCTGCTCTGTCACGTCCCGCAACCTCTGCTCTGTTTCTCCCTTCGCTACCTCTCCCGGTTCCACGCGCTGCCATAATTCTCCCAGCAGGGAGGGAGCTAGACCCTCGCGCGAAGACCCTCCCTGACCCCGCCACCCAACTCCCTCCCCGACTCGCCCCTGCGTCCCGCGGCGCCGCTGCCGTGGCAGGCGGCCAAAGGCACCTGCGCAGGCCCCGCCAGGGGTGGCTTTCAGCAGAACGCACTGCTGGAGCCGATAGAGGTGCGACCGAACCATGGCCTCGCCATGAGTAATATTTTTGAGTATTTTATATATATTTAGGTTCTTCTAAAATTTCAATTTATTCTTCTTCATATTTATATTCCTACTTACGTTCTTTTCATTATTGTTGAGATTTTCATATTCCCGTTTCTTATTTTCTCATTCTTTCTTCTCTATTTCCTTTGTCTTCTTTGGTCTTTTTCTTCTTTACATCTTTTTTATTCTCTATTTCCTCTACCTCTGCTTCGAAGATCATCACTACTCTCATTCTTTGTCTTCCTCACTGTTGTTCACACGTTTTCCATTGTAGTTCATTTCACTCTTTTGCATAACATCTACATTTCGTTCGAACTAAAAGCCCGAATGAATCCTTCGGTAATTTTGTTGTCGTTGAAATCTACGTCCTGTTCACTGTTACTTTAGGTTTTAATAACAATCTTGATTGAGTTGGCGTCACATTAATTAATACAAACTCATGTTTCTGGCAAAGGAAACCATCTAGACGCGCACTCATGAAAAAATAAGGCTATCCTAAAAACTGACCAAGCAATTTAATTGGAATTTAGAAAACATTATATTTAAAGTTATTTGCTACACAGAGTGTCCTTGGGCTGAAATTGTTCAGTTGATTATTAATTAATTACGTTATATCTGACACCGACCTACACGTTGGAAGAATTTTTCTCTCCTTGAAATAAAACTTGAATAAAACTCTCCTTGAATAAGACTTGAAAAACTTCTTTTCTTAATTTTGTATAAGGACTCAAAACATATCTTTCAAAATGTGACACTAAAAAAAAGTTATTGAACTTGTACAATTTTCATTGGTGATACAGGAACCAACGATCGACACTGCTACCAACCGTGATTTCAAAGGCACCATGCAAATAGATCTGACACATCCATAACACCTCTCTTTAATATTCTGTCGACATCCCCAATACGAGTAAATCCGGTATGGTTTAATGCAGAACGTGAAGAGAATGGGAGACCGAAGTACGAAATAATTCGGGGCTGTGTCGCGCAAGCAGATCTGTGGCGACGATACGCGGCAGCACGCGAGGTACAGTCCCAGCTACAGGGGCGCAGCCGCGGACAGAAGCTTGATATTGGATTTGCGGTGGGGCGCCGTGATTGGCAGGGAAAATCCGACCTCCTCCCTCGCACCCTGCGCAGCCGACTGCGCCAACTGCTGCCCGCCGCCCCGCCGCACTCCATCTGCCCGGCTGGGCGCCCGGTCACGCGATGCTGCTTGCCGTGATGCAAGGGCTATAGGGGAACAGTGTTGATGGAATCGGCTTCCGTGGTGTAACGGTTTGCGTATCTGTCTTTGTACCCACGTTCACGGGTTCAAACTCGATCGAGCCGTGTATTTTATAGGTATTAAAATCCTTCGTACGCATTCCTTCGAAAAGGGAAGTAAAGCCGACTGTTCCATGTTGTAGATTTGCCCCGCCGCACTCCATCTGTCCGGCTGGGCGCTCGGTCACGCGTTGCTGCTTGCCGTGATGCGAGGGCTAACGCGGAACAGGCTTCCGTGATGTAACGGTTTGCGTATTGGAGTGTTAAGTGCGTGTCCACTTGAGAGCTACGCTCTCGCGAGTTTGTGTTGAGAGTGTTTCTCGCCAATAGACACAGTTCTGAGAGAAGGCAACCGAGAGTAATGTGATGCTCGTGGAGAGCGGTCGCCATCTGAACTACTCGCTAGTGGACATGCCTGTGCGAGGACTCGCACAGACTTGCTCTCAGCATTCGAAACGTGCTGGAAGTGCCTGAGAGCGTCTGCGATTTTTCGATGTTCGTTGTCTCACTGTCGCCGCTACCAAGCAGTGGGCAGATGAGAAAAGGATAATATAATAAATAATTGGGAGACAATCCCGTGTATTTCAATAACAAATGATGAGAAGACTACGCGTCTGATATTAAATGAGGGTTCTTTTGTTCTGTGGTGCAGCATTTCCGTCTTGGTAATGAAGGAATGCGCTAGTCAAAAGTTGAAGACGATGCACTTGTTAAAATTGCACAAGAAATGAAATATATCATTAAAGTACATTAGTGCAATGGAATGGCACCGACTCTCGTATGTATTTCACTGTTTTTCTCATACGTATTCCACGAAATTGAAAGAAAATTTTGAAAATTTCCCATGGGCTTCATGTAAAGTACCTTCAAAATTTAAAGAATGTTTTTCAAAATCACAGAGCTTCGGGTCGGGCCAGATCGACCGGGGAATATTCATTTTGGGAAAAATAGTTCGAAAAGTTTACGCGCTAGTATGTTCAGGACAGGTGGACGGACGGATGTTTTGAAAATAAATGAAAAAAAACATCACTTTTTTGGTATCAAGCCACTACAAAACATTAATTGACGTTGAAATATCGAAATCGATTTTTTGCAGCTTTACATAACTCTCTGTTCTACATATACTACTCAGTTTATACGTACCTATATGAAAACGTATGAAGAACATTCATATTTTACAGAATCAGTTATGCAAAAAATTAGTCTCTGGCCCCTATTAGGTCATTATTTTTATTGATATTCAAATAAAATGTTTAAAAAAGTAACCTACCAGTAGAAACTACCTTTTGCGCGTGTTCTTGAAATTGTGAGGTTAGGTTAAACAATGTGCGTTGTCTAAAATGTTGCGCATCCTCAATTTCAAATTCTTTGACAAGTGTCGAACAAGAATTCATTTGTGCTTCATGATCAATCCACTTTCTCGCCGAGTACTTTTCTTGTTTTGTAAGAAGCAAATTAAGTAACGAAAGGCCGCCGCTGCTCTCGTCTTCGCCTCCATCTTAACTCCCGTATCTCCATCGCGAGCCTACCGCTCTCCAGTGGACAGGCATGTGAGAGGTACTCTCGAGAGGGTGCGGCAAGGTGCACTTCTCGAGAGGCGGACATTTCTGCGAATAGCTCGCAAGTGGATAGGGTATTGCGAGCTTCTCTCGAGACTAGCTCGCGCTAGTTACTCTCTAGTGGACACGCACCTTTATACTCAAGTTCGCGGGTAAACTCGATCGAGCCTTGGGGTTTTAAGGGTGTAAAAAGCCTTCGTACGTATTCCTTTGAAAGGGAAGTAAAGCCAACTATCTCATGCCGTAGAATTCTTGAATGTTAAAGACCCTTAAGCCTAAAAGAAGTCTCTGAGCACAACTCAAACAGCCTATTTCGTCATCCAATTGATACCTTCGATCTTCCCTAATTGGCTGAAGGAGCTTGGTGAAATTTGCGTGGTCAGGTAGAAGAGCAGGTCTGATAGCCTCGCCACCTAAAATAAGGCATCATTAATTGATTGATTTGATTGAGAACACTTCCGAGAACAGCCGTTGCCGTGTCTGTGTTTTTGAGACTTTGTTTTGGAAGTCTGCTGAAATGCAGAAAGGAACGATAGGCAAAGAAGAAGGTGAACTAGGAATGAGAACTTGCTTCTGGGGTGGTGCGTTGTGCTGTTGCTTTCGGAAGTGTGTTGTTATGTTGCTTTTGGGAGTGTGTGTTTCTACTGTGATTAGGTTCAAAGTCGATCAAACCGTGAGGTTGAAAGGTATTAAAATCCTTCGTACGCATTCCTACGAAAGGGAAGTAAAGACAACTGTTCCATGTTGTACATTTGCCCCACCGCATTCCATCTGCCCGCCTGGACGCCGGTCACGCGATGCTTCTTGCATCGCGTTAGGAAGATTGAAAATCATCCCTCTCCTCACCCTTTCTTAATCTTCGTACGCAACGTGCCTAACGTGCCATATTTAGTCGTCCATGATCCCGTGTTAGTCGCAGAAGTCAGTCTTCCTCATCTAAATTATCAAAGCTGCTAAGAACCAGGTTCATTTCTTTCCCTGACCAATTACACAGCGAGCTGAAACAAACAGACGCAGCGAGTGGAACGACCTTCATTTCTACTTCACCCACTTGTACACTTTGGAGCTATTTAGCTTACTCTCTTGTGATCGATAAAGCAAAGGACGAGTATGTGGGTTAATCATGTGTGATTGCGTGCTGGCTGGCCAGCCGGTCTCAGCGAACAACCAGGTTGACCTACTAGGACAGAAGTAGCTCGGCGAGATTTTTTCGGTACTACGCACGCAATGTTTTAACAGGGAGCTTATTCGCCCTTCATTGGATATGTTTTTAACCGTCTTTCCACTAGGAAATTCGCGTTTTTTCCACTTGAAAACCGTGATTTGAGGCTCACTCACATTACTTCTGTTCCATTCAACGAATTTGGTTAATGTAGGAACTAAACACTCTCGTTTTCAGGATAAAAATGAATAGCCTTTGCCAAGTTACAAGGAAATCAAAATGACTGACCTAACGTAAGTACTAACCTAAGTACAGTATTCACAGTCAGTTAAATTGACTTTTGGCTTTTAAGGGAAACCATTTAAGTTATTACAGTTGGGTATTAGGTTTACTAATTGATCAATGATCAAATTAATCAACCAATTATTAATTCGGTCTTTCCCTGTTTGATATGTTTTAATAATAACTCAACATTTCCTTGGCTTTGCTCTACATTGAAAGGGAAGAGAGAAGTTATTTACTTTTTAGTTTGTCAGCATGAAAATATACGGCGACACAAGTCTTGAAACATAAATATATATAAATTTGCATATAATATTAATAGGAGAAAAAAGGTAGGAAAAAAGTGATAGCTGTTTCAATATCTTTTTTCTATTTGCGTTCCTTTTAATAGTTCATGTGCATTAATTTAATGAGTCTGAAGTAAAATAAATATGTTTTTTCATGGCTATTTATACTGTCAATATAAGAAATTTCCGCATATTTCCGACTTTTACCAGCCTTTTTGAGACGCCTAAAAAACAATTCAGAGCAAAAAAGCAAAACCCTAACAACAGCTTCAATAACAAACGTGGGTCTCACACGATCGAAACATATTGGGTGAATATCTTATGAATGAAAATTTCGATGGTAGCGAATCAAGGCTTAGAAATGAAACAATGTACTCACAAAAAATCTAGATTTCAAATATTTGTAAATATTTTAAAGTTAGAATGTGAGAAAACCAACTTCTCTCTCATAAAAGAAATAAATTATAATTATTTGTTTGCAAGGGTCGGACCATAAGACCTCTTCTTCCACCTGACAAGGGCGGCAAGGGCGGGCAGGCGGGCAAGGGCGGGCAAGGCGGCAAGGGCGGGCAAGGGCGGGCAGGGCGGGCAAGGGCGGGCAAGGGCGGGCAAGGGCGCGGCAAGGGCGGGAAGGGCGGGCAAGGGCGGGCAAGGGCGGGCAAGGGCGGGCAAGGGCGGGCAAGGGCGGGCAAGGGCGGGCAAGGGCGGGCAAGGGCGGGCAAGGGCGGGCAAGGGCGGGCAAGGGCGGGCAAGGGCGGGCAAGGGACGGGCAAGAGGCGGGCAAGGAGAGGGAATGGATAGGCAAGGATGGGAAAGGGCGGGCGCTAAGGTGAGAAAGGTGGCGAAGCAACGAAGACACGAGGTCGATGCTGAGGTGCAGAAGCGGTGCGGAAGAGTGGCTTAGGAGGGTGGGTGAGGGCCAGGAGAGGAGACGAGGCGAGGCGGGCCTCTCTCCAGTGCAGTAGTCAATTAGTAGCCCGCCCCGCTGCTATTGATGTTGCAGTATAATTAGCGAAGGGTGCGCGCTGGCGTTTGACTAAGTCATTACCCGCCGCTTGTTAGGCGGCGCGCCGGCCGGGAAGAGCGCGGGCCGAGGAGCTGGGGCGGTGGCTGGAGGGTGGGGAGGGGGCAGGGTGAGGGGAAGGGGGGCAGAGCAAGGTGCCGAGGAGCGAACAGAGGGCCTAGCGACACGGAAGGCGCCCGCACCTCCCGCCGTCGCAGAGTAGTCTTCTTCGCGGAGGCGCCACGCAGGCTCCCCAGGCAGTGCTGACTAGGCGACGCGACGTGGCACCGACTAGTCTGGCGCGCTGATATGGCCCCTGGCACTTCAAGTCAAACTGCCAATTAGCAACACCGTTATATAAACGCCGTTTAAAAATTTACTGTACGAGAAATTAACCGACAAATAAAAACAGTCGAATTGTGTAAATTAGGAACTTTTTTATTCTAGGTTAATTTTTCTTTCTGAACTAATATATTAATTTCTTTTGTAAATAATAAACAATTTACATGTTTCTGGAGTGTTTTTATGCTACTGCAATGCCTAGAAAGCAATTTCAAAACCAACGTTTCACTGCTTGTTGCGCCACAGCCATTCAGAATATCCAAATAGTATTAGACAAAATATACTTAAAATTGCCTTAAGAGCTTATTTTAGAATGTTCAACATTTCCTCCTCGGACACCCTATATATCACAGAGAAATATAAAAAAAATACTGATATGTATGGAAATGAACAGCGCAACAGTTTCAGTTAACTAAGAAACAGTGTTGTTTCAGTACATAAAACGTGTTTTACGTATATAAAACTCTTTTATGTATTTTTTGCATGGCAGTTCTCAATTACATAGAATTTAAGTGAGTCCTTATGAGCGCCTTTGACTAGTTAATAGCTTATAAACGATGTATCCTCGCCGGAGGGTATTAGTATTTCTTTGCCAGAGACTCTTTGAAAGAGCAATGTAAATATTGACGTCGCCTTTCAAACACTTGGTGGAAAAAAGCTGTATACAAGTTGTCACATCTTTCTTTTCCTTTCTTCTTTCAGCTCCTTCTGCACGTATAGGAAGTGTTTGGCGGAGGAATATCTATTTCAGTGACTACGATAATAATTTCGTTTTTGTATTGTGAGTTAATTTTTATATTTCAAATAACTACGTTTTAGAATCGAAATGTAACGATCTGATGTGTTAATTCTTCATAACTTGTTTTCTCTGCTTGTTTTTCGGCTGTTTGTTATAAATTAAAATGAGCTAATTATTATGCGTAGACAAAAATGTATTAAATAAATTGGAAAAAAATGATTGAAAAGAATTTATCGTCTATATTATATTATTATAGAAATTGATTATCTAGACTATTCGAAGAAGTTTGATACCCGTACGACAATGCTCAAAAAGCATAACTACAGACATTTGGAAAACTTTGAAAGCTGTACCAATTAAATGGAAGAACGCAGTGCTGATTTCTCAATAACTAAATTAACTCAATAAAAAAAATATTAAATTATCACTTAATTTTATTCTCGAGAAGTGAAAGAGAAACACGTTCCAGAGCAACAACGCATTTATGGGTCAAGACTTAATTGATTACAATTATTGTACTACTTGTGACTGATAAAATGTGTCACTTCCTATTATATAATTTTTTAAATTTTTTTAAAAATTTTATGTCGCATCAAATACAAAAGGTTATTTGCGACACGTATTACATAAATACATGTACATAATATAAACAACTTTGTATTATATAATACATTTATATAATTTAAAAAGTATATATAATAAATATAATTTTTTTTAAAAAACAGTCCCTTTCTGAATGAATAGAAAACAAGTACGAAGATATATATGAAAATTAAAGATGAATACATGACATTAAATGCAATAAATAAGGTTGATCAACTTGATATTATTACCCAAACTAGTTACGGACAAACAAATCGTCATACTCATTAGCATACCTCGTAACCCTTGGAGAGTTTTGCAATGTAAAGAATAAACATAGCCGGGAAGAAGAATTTCAATTTCCTTTCTCGTTAAACATATCAAATCTGGGGAACACAATTATTTAAGATGCTCGATTTGTAATATACTTTTCTTATTACTCTTCTTTCATAATATATTTATCATGAAGTAAACACAAAATAGAGGAGAGAATGTAGTTACGAGGTTTTCTAATTAGCATGACAAAACATTCTTTAAAAATAATGTTCCCATATCCTCTTTCCTCGATCGTATTTCCCACGCCTCATGTTCTCTGCCCAACAAATGTGATGAAACAATCCCTCTGGCAAGACGGATATTAGTGTTCTTAAAATGGAGTTGAGATTGCGGCAGCGGCAGCGGGTTACCTTTCACCCAGTCGAAGTTCCGCATGCCCGCAGTGGCTCAGTGAACTAAGAAGCGATATTTGCGCGCCCATCTTCAATGCAGATGGTGTATGGCGTGAAACAAAGGGCTTAGAGAAAAGCACTGCTGAATAGGCACTTTTGTCAGATCTCTTTATGATGCTGGTTCTGTACATTTAAAAAAGTGTGACTGGAAACGAAACGGTATGTGTTCAGAAAGTAATTATCGTATTTGTCATATATTACTGGTGTGGTGCTGACGATCCGGTACTAATCCTTAGATGTTGTCAGCTAATTGACACTGAGTAACGATTTTTTAGATAATGATTATTATTAATATTAATATTAATATTAATATTATTATTACTCTAATTCATGATCAAAGATGCCATGAGTCGGTTGATTATAAAGTCTACTCCGGGTTTCAACCAGTCTGCTAAGGAGTAGATTTAGGATCTATCGGTGCCTTTACAATACCTTGCGCAAAATGTAGGCTGTTCCAAATAAAGCAATTTCTTGCATTTCCCCAGTCTTCCAGTGCCCCGAACATACCATCACGCTACAGAGCGAATCAGGACGTGACTTTTCAAACCAATCAAAACACAATCAACCAATAGGAAATTATTTTATGTGCTGATTACAAGACTACGCCCTTCCAGCTGCCTCTGCACTCACCTCGCGTTCGACGAGCTCTCAGTGGCTGCGAATCTCCGCTCGCCATTTCCAGCCGGAGATGCGAATTCGCCGCGGCACCCGACCCAGCAGCGCCAGGGAGTCACCGGGTGAGCACGCGTGCTCAGCTCAGCTAAGCGCCGAACGGGCGGGCGGTGATTGCCTGAGGCCTGACGCGTGACTGTCGCGGCCCTTGCCCGCCCGCCTGCCCGCCGCCTCCGTTATGCCTCATAGCACAGAACCCGTTTCTCTGGCTTCCGCACCGGCGCCCCGCCACACCGCCTCGATAGTCCCTCCATTCATCCTCCGAACCGGCGAGTTCCTCGTAAGGCTCAACACATTCGGCATTAGCGAGCAGCGAGCTACTGCTTGCCCGATCCCGATCTGCTGATGTGTTCGGCAAATTTTCGCTTCTTCTGATGTGTCCAAAAGACACACTCGCGGTAAAGCGAGCGCAATTGTCCGTCACTTGGCAGATAGCAAGCAACTCATCCATAATACTCGATATCCGGCGAGCGATTGGTCGCTATTCGGCGAACACCGAATGTCTGAAGCCGCCTTTTCTGGTTGCAGCAACTGTGTAGTCTACGGCGGACACACTGCCTCGAATTTTCAATTTCGAGTTGTAAATTGGTCTACAAATGGTACTGAGGTACTGTATCAAATGGGTGAGAAGTCAGCCAAAAATCTTATCATTGGTGGACGTGAAGGCATTAAAACTAAGCTAAAGGACGGAAAATACAGAAGAGAACAGAAAGCTACAGCAACCATACTCTTTAATACATAGAAAATATTGTAATTTTTTTGTGTCTGTACAAGAGGAAATACAAAGTAGATTGCAACCGATAAAGCAACATTCAATTGCAGAAAGAAGCCAGCAAATATATCCGGTGCTCTAAGAAAGAGAGTTGTAAATTGTTTAAATGAAGTTCAATTGTATACTAGTCAGAGACGTAATTTATTAGAAAGAAAGAGTTAAAATATTTTTAAAAGATGAACAATTGGAGATGGATGTAAAGTAATCTGTCAGGAAATGTTGATAAACTAAATGCTTCAGGGGAAAGAGGAGAGAATCTTCTAAAGATCATCGAAACGGATCTCAAGATAAGTAGTGAAGAAGTTCAGAATTTAATTACATACTATGACATAAGCGTAGTAATAAAAAAACGGAGGAAACATGAATG